>JAVCKX010127164.1:0-10605 GCA_034780695.1 Lepetodrilus gordensis
TTAAATACATTGAAATGTACATGTATTACTGTATATGGGCCAGTGGCCTTACATGCAATAAAGAATTGAATTGAATTATTTCCTACATCGCAGTGGGAATATTGAACAAGACTGACATGTGTTGAAGAAGCAGGCCAATTATTGGTAACTCAGGGAATAACAAACAGATAGGACAAATTGGTCAATGACCTGTTCATAAGATTAGGAACCATTTTGAATACAACTTCATGCTGAAGTTAAATTTTATATGACGATTTGTGAACAAAACTGAGTGAGAGTGAATATGGAGTTTAACATCACTGCGGGAATCTTTCATTCAAGCATGAAATCGTACTCCAAAACGTTTGGTAATCTCGGGGCCGGATGTGGGAGTACCTTAGCCATGGCTTCTTCCCCGTGCTGCCACATGAACAGCGCCATCTTCTGTCGCTTCATGAGGACGGCCCAGATCATGAGGTCGTGGAACGGATACGGAAAGAGATCCTCCACAGCCTTGGTGTTGACCAGATGTGGGATGGACGTCACCACGTTGCCGATCGATGTCCCCTGGGGAAAGATAAACAGGTTGGGGGTCACTGGGGGTCAATTCGGAGAATGTACTTACAGAAACAGAAAAGCACATGGAGCAATCTGAAAGAAAAAATGATGTCAATAATGAATGAACTAATTGCATTACATTGCAGCGGGAATACTTCACTGATATGTGGCGACTATGTAAATATATAGTCATTTACGGACATAGTCGTCACATGTGGGTGAAATATTCCTGCTCCAATGGAAAGCATTAACTCATTCATTGTTAACATATAAATAACCATGCTTAACGTGTGTACTAATTACAGTAGTATTCAGATTTGATCAACATATAGTAAGCATATATTGTTGTTTATCAAGTTGCTGAGGAAATATGTCACCATCATCTGGAATATTAAATTTTAGAATAACTTTCATAGTTTTTAAGCTAGATTGGCTATATAGATTTTAAGATGCACTGGATTTCTAGATCTCTTTGTTATGATATTACATACATAAAACTGCATTTCTACATTTTCATAATTAGCAACTGTAGATCTATAAAATATTCACTAAATAATGTCATACTACACAATATAAAAAGGACATTTAATTAATCTTTATTAAAGACCAAATTAATAATGACTGTGCATTAATAAACTAGACTATAATAGCGAGCAGGTGGTACAGTGAATGCTGCTACAGTGAACACTCATGTTACAGTGAACAATCTGTAACAGTGGACATTGGAATGCTGTTATAGCAAACATTGCAACAGTAAATGTTGTCATACAGTGAACATTCTGTTACAGTGAACAATCTGTAACAGTGGACATTTGAATGCTGTTATAGCAAACATTGCAACAGTAAATGTTGTCATACAGTGAACATTCAGTTACAGTAAATGTTGTCATACAGTGAACATTCTGTTACAGTGAACAATCTGTAAAAGTGAATATTCTGTTACAGTGAAAATTATGTTACAACGAACACACTGTTACAGTTAAACTGTTACAGTGAATATTCCATTACAGTAACCAGTGAAGATTCCGTTAGTGAACAGTGAATATTCCATTAAGAGTGAACAATCTCATTCTGTTACATGGTGTTCTGTTACAGCAAACACTCGGTTACAGTATTAGTTTGTGGTTTAACACTCTCCCTGCTGGATTAGGCAAAAACACTGCTCTTTAGGGCATCTCCAGTTGCCTTCAGCATTGAGAGGGTTAAAGGAAGGGCGGAATATAGTGCATTATGAAGAAAACTCAGCTAAAAAAATGGAAATTGTGAAAAACCTTTAAAGATTCAAAAACTGCATGCAAATTTATTAGCACTAAAAGATGTCTGTTGTGTTAAAACCCAGAACCCATCCTTATCTTAATGGAATACAATGAATCATCTTGTTATTCTGAAAGGTCTATCACAACTTGTATTTTGTAAACATACCTAACTAAACATAACAAAACAATTGTGGAAAGCAATTGTTTAATAGCAGATTGTATTCAGCAGCTACAAGGGCAACACATGATAGAAGAGTCACTTCTATGCTATATTAAACTAGTAATAGAAGAGTCACTTCTATGCTATAAATAACTAATAATAATAGAAGTAATTTCTATGCTATATAAAACAAGGTAATATAAGAGTCACTTCTATGCTATATAAAACTAGTAATAGAAGTAATTTCTATGCTATATAAAACAAGGTAATATAAGTCACTTCTATGTTATAATTCAATAGTAATATGCTATATAAAACTAGTAAACTACCAGTCTACAACTGATAAAGCTAATAATGAAACTAATATTTTTCTTGTTTTGACGGCGTACTCATGTATGTCAATGTTGTAGGCCAATATAACACAGCACTCTCAAGATTGTTTAAATGTATTCATTTACATAACTTAGTTCAACAAAACTTTGTATTTTAAACTTTGATGCCAAACAATACAATACAAACAATACAATGGCGAAAAATGCTATTTGAAATGTTTAATTTGAGAGAAAATACAACATGCACCGTACACCTCTAGATTATCTACAAAATAAGTAATTTTATTGAAGAATCATTTCTATAATTATTATTTACAATCCTAGGAAAGAGTAACATGTGCTGATTTTACACAAGATAGCACATGTTCCTACGGCTGAATTTTACCTTAAAATTAATCTGCACAGTGTAGCGTCCTTTGCACAGTTACATCTAATCTTACAGAAAAATACAACATAGGATATAGAAAATAATTGTAATGGGAAATTGTGCACAAAAAGATGAGAAATAATGAGCTAAATACCCTACCCCGGTATATATTTTCATGAAACTCTTGTCCACTATGAGACCATAGCGCTCTTGTAGTAATCAGCAATATAGAGAGATACAATGACGCTAAGATCTAGTAGTGGATATGAGAAGTTCATTAACCCTCTCCCTGCTGGATTAGGGACATACACACTTCTTTAGGGCATCTCTGGTTGCCTTCAGCATGGAGAGAGTTAAAGGTCCTCTGAGGTATTATTTTACCAAAAGACCACAATATCTGAACTTTACTAATAAAGGCATGTATTTGACAATTTGTAGATTGCAAAATATAATACTGTCCCAGCACCAACTCTTTAATCCTTATTGGTTCTAATGTCATTAAAGCCAGTAACATGCAAACCATGTCCCATTAATAAACCTTGTCAATATAAAGCATACAAACAGCCACAGTGTATATTATATTGTGATGACCCAGCTAGCAAGTTAATGTTGCGCCAACGCCATAGACCAGCAATTAAAAATATGTTTAATGAGTGTACACATATCATACATTACTGTTGGATTGATATATTCAATTAGTGTTTTACGAATATTTCACCCATAAGCAGCGACTCATTATTGTTAGATGTCCCCCTCCGAGATGAAAATACATAAATGCATTAGTCAGTCACCATTAATCTGTATTTCTTGTGGGATGTGACACACTGAAATAAAATATACCCTGGGTCGCTTACAATATATATATATATATAGAAGCCAATAATGCAGAGTATGAGAAAAACATGCAAGAACATCTACAAAATTAAACAGAACCGATGCAAATATGGCAGCAAACTGTAGCACTGTACCTCTTTGTCCGAAAGCTACAAGGTAAAAGACAACAATCATGTCATGCTATACTGGGAGGGGGAGGAGGAGGCGGAGGAGGAGGAGGGGCAGGAGGGTGGGGGAAGGGGTGGACGAGGACATCAGCTTGGTGGACGCACAGGTGGATGGGTGGACGGAGAACAGTGGACATAGAGGAGGAAGATACACAGGACATGTAGACAAACATACACAGGCAACTTGTAGAATATAGACACGAATTACAGAGGCTTGGATATTGAGAAATACAGAACTGTATGGATAGTGGTATAGGAACATGGGAACTAAGTGACATATATAATACTGAATCTAGTTTAGGTTGACAATGATGTTGGTTCTGTGTAAAGCCCTGTGTACACTGGACACATTTTCCCAACATTTTCCCAACATTTGTTGTTACAAGACCATGTTGGAAAAATGTTGGAAAAATGTTGCTAGTGTACACAGGGCAAATTAGTTTTACAACGTGTTGGAGAAATGTTGGAAAAATGTTGGGAAAATGTTGATGTAGTGTACACAGTGTCTAAAATCAGATGTTGGAAAAATGTGGAGAAATGTTGGAGAACCTTAGGCGAGAGGAATAACATTAGCACTTTGCATCACTGGTTCTGTATGAGAAAAAGTTGTATTAACAATTGCCTGGTTTCTATGATGATGAAGTGTGAAGCCCACAGATATTAGACTTTTGTCCCACTTGGTCAGTGGAGCAAAATGGTAATGGTATCTTGTGAGTTAAACATTATTTGCTGTGATAAATCTCTCTGATGCTTCTACTCTTATTCAGACAAAAAATCCAACATTTTTAACAATTTCATCAACACTAACTTCAAACCTACTCAACTTTTGTTCTCTCACAGACTTCACATTCACAGCTTTCATTCACATTGTAACAATTCCCTATTACATTCAACAAACAGGCCTGGACACGAGAGATAGGTCAGAGGTCACGAGGTCGCGGTATGGAGGACTCACATGGTTCTTGATGGCCAGGTACTTCTGGCGGAACCGCTTGCGGCAGTACGACGACCTGAAGGCTCCTCCCATGAGATGCTGCACCACCAGACCCACGTCGGGCAGGATGTAACTGTAGGTGGATGACACGTGCTGCAACACCGAACACGACACGACATGATGCCGTCAATGTGGATGGGGAGTAGAGGGGGAAACGTACAAATATAGGTCTGGATTAGACCAGCAATAGCTCTTAGTTTTCTTAAATTTAATTTCTTTAAAAAGTATTTTTTAGTTGGTAATTAGACTTGTTGTTTGCTCCTGTGTAATAATTACCTTTCGTATATCTCTGATGAGGTACCTCAATGTATTCGTTGGGCCTTGTCTCTGTGAGAATAGAACATGAGTTTTATTTACAAAAGAACAATGTCAATAATAATTTCATAATTCTAAGATATCCGATGAATCGTATATATAAATAGCCTTTCAGCTAATTTAAGAAAAGAAGCAGCTATTCATAAAGTAACAAAAAGTGCTGACCGTGTTGTAGAGGATCTCGAGTCGAGGGATGGTGAGGAACGTGTGCATACTGACGCCGTTCTCCAGCAGCAGCCTGACGAAGTCCACACGGTCGTTGATCAGAGCGTCCATCATAGCCTGCTCCAGTGAACCAGTCTGCAGCAATACCAGGGGGTTATTTTATTCACAGAATTATTATATAAAAAAACAACACAATTACATATTTTTTTCCATTTAGTTCCATTTTGCACATTATACATAGTATATCATGTACATTATTGAGGGTAATACACAATGATTACAACCAGCTAAAAGTAATACATCAAGAATGTAACCAATATAACTGTTTTACTGTTTTACTGTTTTACGTCACAGTGGGAATCTTGCACCCATATGTGAGGAAGTATTTAGATATTTAGTTAGGTATGTCCATGGACGTGACTAGACCCAGAAGCAACAGCCACCCACAGCCACCCACATCTACCCACAGCCACCCACTACAGACTGGCAGCGCCACCTACCGGCCACTCCTGACCATACACGAAGATGTGACTACGTGCGATGTCCACCCGGTCCCACGTCAGAGCCAGACTTAGCTGATCTGGGGCGCTGGTGTTGGTTCCTGCAGACAGACAAGTCTCAATCAGAATCACTACCTTATGCATCGGTCATTCAGCCTAGGCCCATCTTAATCACTGAATACATTGACGTCATCTCTTAACAATCACCCTGCTGGATTAGACACAGATGCTGTTCTTTAGGCCATCTCCAGTTGCCTCCAGCATGGAGAGGGTTAAAGCCAATTCTTTGCATAAGAAAAATCATGTACAATTCTTCAAGGAATACGACATAATTTATTTCAATGGTTTGGACTACTCTATTGGTTATAAGAACGAGAAATTGTCATAAAGAAAACAAAACCCAGAAGATGTAATAGGCTTCTATTAGTATTGCAATTCTGCAGTACAATTTGAACAATTTCCCTGGAATGTGGAATTGATAGGACATATTTGCTGACAAAACCAGGATCCATAACTGGGTACATACTTATACATAGACATTGACTGAGCAATAATGTCCAGGGAATACCAATGGTTTGACTCAGAGTCTCTGGTTTACCTTTGAGTAAGGCTGTAAGTATAGCCAGATCAATGTCTTGTGATCCTTCACTCATTCTGAACACAGTTATCTGGAAAACAACAGAGGCTATACTGCAACAATATTGCTATAGAAGCTAGATGATTACTTTTATATTTTATTTTTTAAAATATTTTGTTTAAATTGGGGGTTTTAGAGCCGCTTTCAGGATTCTTTGATATAGAACGTGACTATGGGGCTGACGTACCAGCTCTTTCTTCTTGACACACAGCATGAGTTCAATGAAGAGTTTCTCGGCCTGCTCCTGAGTGTACTGGAATGTCTTCTGGATGGTCATGATCAGCTGATCTCGCAGACTCTCAGGCATTGTGCTGCAAGGCGGAATATTTACACTTTCTATGAATTATCTACATCTAAATAATGTGAGTCAGAATGTCCAATATTTCTATGAGACATATTATTTTTAAATTTCACTTTCTAGATTCTTTCACTAATATCACGACTTGTCAGTTTAGGGCAGGAGAAAACCTGCAACATCCGTAGCACTGAATGTTGCAGAAAACCTGCGAGCACCGGCTAATATGATATCTGCATTGCCACTCTACAGACAGTGCACCCTATCAATATCGCGTCAGAAAGATAACTTATGTGAACATTGATGTTACAATACATAGTTGTATACATGTGAGCACTGACCCGTCGTCGATGGTGTACTTGTGTGTGAAGGCCAGAAGATCAGCTGCGCGTCCACTGCCGTCACAGACGATGACCGGCACTGGGGGCGTGTCCGTGACGTACTCCAGCACCGACCGGATCGTGTTGGCCCCGCCCTCCAGTACCACACAGATGACCGGGACACCGCGACCCTTCACCCCACTGGCTGCAACACAAACCCACCAATCACAGCACTGGATGCATGGACCAATCACAGCAATGAATGGAATACAAACTGGCCAATTACAGAGAAGAGGGAAAAAACCGCGAAAATAAATAAATTAAACTGACAAAGGGCAGCAAAGGGCAAGACAAAACAAATTGAAAATGTTAGTCATGCACTAATAAAATTGAAAAAGTTTAGGATGCTCTAATAAAATCACTGTTAATGTGTTACTGTGTGATAAGTAAAAGAGCTGTGATTGAAGATCAAACATTTAGAAGGTACTTCTGAAACTATTCCTTATAAAATAAAATACTTGTAGTAATTTAATTTTCAAATTTTCATTTGGACTAAATTAATTTCATCAGTTTTATCTATGTATAATCATAATATGGAAATCCACACATCATAATATTCTTATTTAAAAAGAAAGCGGAAGAAGCTCTCGTAAAATAACTGATAGTATTGTCAATGTGGATGAGCAAGTCCCATGGGTGCCATTTCCGGTAACAGACTACCGGTGACACCTAATCAGAGATAAAGCATTAGATACCTGCTAATCAAGGTATTTAAATAAATTTGCTACGGCATGGTTTGAAAACGAAATTATAGGCTTTGATAACAACATTCCAATGAACGTAATAAACCACAAAGATATCTGTAGACAATATATCATGAACATTATACTAGTGATGCATGTGACAGTTGTTATGAATGATGTCTGCATCGTGACGTTTTCATGTGACGTCACACTGGGCGAGCATCAGCTGTGTAGCACATTTCAATGTTTGACCAGTTTACGTCACCGGATTTTGAATGAATCTTGTGTCAACTTACATTCCTATTATTTTACGTCACAGCAGGAATCTTTCACCCATACGCGATGAAGAACATTTAATTACACCATAGATGTTCTAAAAGGAAATGCAGCTTGACATGTCAATGTGTGAACCAATTTGAATTTTGTAAGAACTTGCTTATTTAATTATCAGTCCCATTGTGAACTACACCTCTCTCGTAGGGCTACGATCATTCCCAGGAACTGAAACCTAACCATCTGGACGATGAAAAAAAAGATACCATCACACTCGATTTCAGAAAAATAATGCTTTCCATTTCTCCTAGAATTTAATTTTCACGTAAAAATTGGATATTGATTTCTCCAATAGAGTAAGACTAATTTAAAAACCTGATTGTTCTTACTTATGCATATCTTTTGTTGAGCAATGTATTTTTCTAGTTTCTTCCTGAATAGAATTTCCCCGCCATATTTGCCCATGGTTCCATTGTCTACGAGCAGGAAGTACGAGTGATTGCTGTTAAGGACGGCTGAATTGGTTTTGGGTGATGAAACGCAGCAATGATATGGCACCACAATCTGAAAAATAACAAAGTAATAATAATAATTATAACAATAATAATAATTGTTAACAAGTACTAAGTATCATAAAATAAATAAATAAATAAATAAATAAATAAATAAATAAACTACTACTACTACAGTGTACTAATAATAATAGTAATAGTAATAATAATAATAATAGTAATAGTAATAATAGTAATAGTAGTAGTAATAATAATAATAATAATAATAATAATAATAATGCACCAGGTCCTGAGATGACGAAAAATAAAATAAATTGAGTTTGAGCATGAATTTGTACTCAACTAATTGTCGAAATAATAGCTCTACGGAACTAATTTATTTTGTATACATTGGATGTTAAATAAAGCTTCTTATTCTTCTTCTTCAACAAGTTTTGTAATCTCAGGGCCTGACCGTGAAATTATGATGACTAAGATTTCATGCTCACACATCAGCATACAAAATTTACCTAAAAGTTTCATAATCTTGGGGCCAGATCTACCCTCTAAAGCTTACTCAAAGTGCTGCATAATTTGTCAATATATCTATATATATTTTCATTAAAACAAGTTAAATACAGGAATGCAAAAACTATAAATGCTGTGTTTTTCGAAAATCGCACTAAATTATATTTCACAATATTCTATTATATGATAAACATATTTTATTCAGCAAAGATGAATGGCAGAATGAGGATTGGTAAACAAGCTGTACAGCTTATTCCAATACCACTCCTCAGAGTTCTATAGTATATAGGTCATGTCCAGTTATCTTCACAATAAGGTTACAAATGCAATCCAATAAATATTAGCTATATAACTATCTAATTTTGACAATTAGTAAATAATTGAGAATCAATTGTACGATTCTTCCTATATCTTGTAAGACAACATTCCAACAACCTTGACTGCCAATACACAACACATTCTCCAAAAACTAATACCATCGTAGACTTAATCCGTTTAGACATTTCTTGTCAATAAAACGCCAACACAGTTGCAAAAGAAGAATATCCAGTGAAATCAATATGGCTTAGAACCAAGGAGGAAACATAGTTCATGGCGAATACACAAATAAGTTAATCTTGTTAACCTCATTCAGACTGAAAGCAACCATAGATGCCCATAGTGAGTGAATATGTGAGTTTAACGTCGCTGCGGGATTCTTTCACCCATTTGCGACGATGTAGATGCCCATCAATGAGAAGACCAAGTAGGAGATTGACCCATTGACCCATAGGTTGTAGTATATTAGCAGGCATTACCCGTATACATAGACAAAATCAATTCTATAGAAAGAGTTTCGTACTCAGACTGGTTTCTGAATAATATATCACAGTGTAACGGTCATGTTTCTAGACTGGTTTCACGACTGTGCGACTCACGTCTCTGCCGACGAGGTCCTCCCGGTTCTCCACGATCCCCCAGGGGGCGATACCGATCGCCACCACCTTGTTCTTGGTTTTCGTTGTACGGTCACTGATGGTGTCGCCGACATGTCGCGTGACACCTGCAGAATGTAAAGATACCATGTGTTTACTGCAGGAAATAACGAGGCCATGCGTTCACTGCAGGTAGGAAATGTTTCAATTACATTAAACAAATAGCGAGCTGTTCATGGAAACAGACTGAAGGGTATTACGCTGGGCGACCATCAATGAATTAATTGCATTACGTCTCGACCAGATCTCGCGAATATCTACTACATCCACTTGGCATACTACTTAGCATCCAGGTCTCCCGTTCCACGGAGCGATCTTAGCGCTACAAGAGTTGTAGCTCCATGTTACCGTATAGGAGTTAGACTCTCGTAGCGCTACAACCATTCTGTGGAGTGGGACACAATTCCACAAAATGATTGTAGTGCTACGAGTTATAAAGTACTTGTGAAATGAATAGAGAGATGACTCTGATGCGCAATGATGGTTTTGTGGAACAGGACACAGAACAGCTTTATCTGTCCTCAGTGGAATATCTACAGGAATAGAATTGAAATCATGATCAGGTGCCTGTTGCACGACGCTCTTGTAGGCTACAACTATTGTAACATCAACGCTTTCTATTGTGGCGGGAGCCTAGTTACAACTATTGTAGCACTACAAGAGCGTCGTGCAACGGACACTTGTCCATTTCTCTCTGCCAGGTCAGGACACCATTCC
>JAVCKX010127197.1:0-13129 GCA_034780695.1 Lepetodrilus gordensis
CACTGAATCAGTAGTTATGCATAAATACGTTAACACTGTCGTCTATGGGATTTCTAATGGTGGTTTATAACCTATAGCCCGGCTAAGAGCCATACAAAGCCCAGTGAAGTAATTACTTTCAATTAGGATATTTTGTAAATAGATTTGCCTTATGTGGGACTGGAACCCACGGACATGAAATCACTAGAAATGATCCATGTACCCAACCGACTGTGCTATCAAGGACAGGGTTAAGAGAAAAATGTTTGTACTAAACAATGAGAATAATTAATTGGACATCAAAATATTCTATCGAAATGTGTCGTTGCAAATGTCGCTTTTGGTACGGTTCTATCTCAGAACGTATATAGCTGATTTTGTTGCACTGAAATTCCCTTCCGGTGAGCAAAAACCTGAAGTATTAATTTTGAATTATTTTTCCAAAGGTGGTATCCTTTATGATGAACATATAGCAATCATGTAGCAACATATATACGATTATTCTCCTCACCTGTACAGTCACAGTGGTACTGTATCTTGTAGTCAGTACATGGCATAGGGGCGTTATCTGCGTTGTTACAAACCACTCCCTTTTCCTTTGTGCACGTCATGACTTCTCCTGCACTTACAGAGCTGATACCGTCCACAGTGACGCACTTCACTTCATCAATCTTGCCGGGACAGAACGCCTGAAATGTACGTGAATATCCTTGTGTATATGTAATATACTCGGGCGTTCAAGCGCCCATGAAACCTATATCATCACCAAAATTAGTACTATATAGTATTACATCTCCATATAATATCACACACTGATTACACACATTTGTGGAACATGAAACAGGAAAATGCAATATATCTGATAGCAATAAATGTAAATTTCTGGTAGCGTATTCATGACAGGTTCCTGCTTCAACACTAAGAATGAAATCACTCACACTATATTCTAGTTTATATGGACATGACAATAACTGCCCTTCACTGTATTCCATCTAGTGTCATTTAAAGCTTTATATATTGAAATGTTCATGATAAATTCAGCAGAGAGATGATAGCTTTTGTGTTATTAAAAGTCAGTTAATTTCCGATGGCCTTTATATAGACATTATTGAAATTGATCGGAGAAATTCAGATGAGCATAGTCCTAACTTACCGCAAGTTCCTCCTTGGACATGGACTCGTAATCTCCATTCCCAGTAGAAGGATTATCTTTGTTGATCCATCCTGACCAGGATGTAGTGCACTTAGGAGGTATGGCTATAGGAACACCTGTTGTGCCCGAAGACTTGGGTGGACCTGCAGTCGGTACTCCTGAGAGAAATAATAACACGCAATGTCTGTGAAAATAGCAGTCCTTGGCAAAGACGTTTCATAACAATGTTTTCGATTTTTAATTATTTGTACATGTTTTCAAAAATATAAATAATCATTAAAAATCGAAAACATCTTTGACAAGAACTAGTGAAAAGGGTATACTCTAGACCACAAATCAGTAGGAACAGGGCCACGTTGCTCAGAACAGTTGTAGCTACAATTGATTGTAAAATGTTTGTGACCCACTAGAAGTGTTATTTTATTGTATGAAACAATTTCATTGGTATAATACTTCAGAATAATACGTTGGCCAAAATTGTTGTCGCAATAAAAGTGGTTACATTTAAATGTGTTACCTAAAACTGTACTTACATTCAAATTTAGCGACAACTGTTCTGATGAATGTGTCAAATGTGGTTAGGAACTATAGGACAAGTCCAGCCTTGCTAGAACCAACCTCAAACCCACAACCATTCGGGAATATAATATAATTGGACGTTGGAATATGGTTATCTATAACTCCCAACATTTCAGTCCATGCTTAGTTTGCCTGTTTGAGTGATGTGCCTAATCTAGACCTATTAAGAACCACAGAGCGAATTTATGGATACGCATATTGTCCATGACTATTGACGTATGTTAAGTAGACAATAACGAGCTGTCATGGGGATGACCTAGAACTAGAACATGCAGTCACAGACGTGTTGGGTCTTGTAACGCTCACAACGTAGTGAGCTCGGCAAACGTTTAACTGTAGGAACTTCCGGTAAGCACGTCTAAGGCTACAGAACCATGGAATCCTTTCTGTTGTTCACTAAGAGGTCATATAGCTCTAGATATTGTTTCTAGAAGATTGCATATCTACTATACGAGACCATAAATACTCTCGTAGAGATCTCTAATACCTTGGGATCGTGACGCTATGGTCTCATAGTGGATATGAGAGCTTCTAAAAATGATACCATGGTAGAGATCATTGAGCAAAACAGATACGACAGCAGCACTATGGTATCTTAGTGGAAAATAGAGGTTCGTGAATAGGTATAGTGTTGTGGGTACGTCTATGTTGGTTGTAACGACTTGTATAGTATGAGGAAAGAAGGCCGGCCTCGATGTTCTTCTCACCTGTACAGTCACAGTGGTACTGTATCCTGTAATCACTACATGGCATAGGGGCGTTATCTGCGTTGTTGCAAACCACTCCCTTTTCCTTTGTGCACGTCATGACTTCTCCTGCACTAAGAGAGCTGATTCCATCTATAGTCTCACACTTCACTTCATCAATCTTGCCAGGACAGAAAGCCTGAAATACACGTGAATAGTCTTGTGTAGATATATAATGTACTTGGACGTTGAGAGTGGTCATATAACAATACGTTCACTAAAATTATGGTTATATCTCCATATTTCTGATAACTGATATATTTGATAAAATGCATATTTTCCATGGTACTGGACAATATTGTTTTCTAACTAGAATTACCCAAAACTGTTGCACCCAAATATGCATTATATATACATAATTCATTCAGTCGGGATACGACTAACGTGCTATTTTAATACAACTAATGTTGCCAATGGATTAAATCTAAAACCGGCATTTACTAGTATGGATCACTGGAAGTGCACCCGAGAGAAAATATTCGCCGCTTACAGCTAGTTCCTCCTTGGTCATAGACTCGAACTCTCCACCGTTTGATGGGTGATGGTTGTCGATCCACTTGCTCCACCCCGTGGTACAGGTCTGTGGTGGCACTGCAGTGGGACCTACTGGTGTAACGCTAGGGGGCGCTGCCGTCGGTATGACGTCTTTAGGTGCTGATGGTTTGAAGAGACAGAAACGAGTCAGGCATTTATTATAGTTATTATTTTTAAGCGGACTGCATGAAACCATTATAAGGATCGTTTCGCTACTATCAAGTTTTGTGACCATATCGCGATATGTGTAAACCTGTAACATCCGCCACGCAGAGGATAGCGGTAAGCCTCTCTACAGTGGCTGGTTCGGACGAGATAGTGATGGTAAAGAAATGAAAGCATACTTGCCAGACTTTAAAATACGGGAAGAGATCAAATACAATTACATCAAATGTCTGTGTTTATTTTAAAAGGTCAAGAGAATACATTCGTCTTACCTCTACAACCAACGATACTGAACCTCAGCGCTATAGCTCCTTCCCAAACAGTTGGTTGGATCCTGATGTATTTGGCAATAATGGGTGTGAGTATACTTCTGACTTCTGTGTCGCTGTCGAAATTTGCATGGAATGTCTAGAAGAGAATATGAATTTAGCTTAAATCATATGAATTAATATTGAATGCATGTTTATGTAAATCCAATACTACAGTGTATCATACATTGAATGTACATTCTCTCCTTTATCTTGGTCACAAATGCATTTGTCTAAAACACGATACATTGAAGATACTAGTACATTACATTAGAATAGTAGCCTTGTAAGCGAGGATGTGTTCATGTTAAATGTGTGCTTACCTTTGGTGTCCCTGGTGTTTCTTCGTAGTATTTATACGTCTTTCCATCCAGAGAGTATGCAACCTTGAAGGCTTTCACCCATTGCTGAGACCCTTCCCTCCCCTTGGTGATGATGGCGTTGATGTATTCGTAGTTGTCGAACCTAGCTTCAATCCACTGTCCTTGGGTCATTGTCCTGGGCATCCACGCGCCGATGTACACCTTGCCAGACGCCGCGTCCAGTCTGGACCTCAGCGGACCGGCGTATTTTGATATGCTTGAAGATGCGGACAGATACTTGTCGGGCACGTCGAGAATTGCGTTGTTGTTCATTGGATTTGGACATGCTGGAAAACAAAGAATGAACCCAATATGTATTCCCCCTTAACGTTAAATATATATAAACGCAGGAATGCATACTATGCGAAGGTAATTGGAGAAGGTACTACTAACATTACAAATACTACTACTACTACTACTAGTAGTACTGCTACTGCTACTACTACTACTACTACTATTACTAATAATAATAATAATAATAATATTAATAATGATATTAATAATAATATTAATAATAAAATATCAAATAATAACAATAATAATAATAATAATAATACACAGTACATAGTACATAATATAACATTAATAATTATAGAAATGGACTATCCTGGGTGAAACGTAATGTACACTGTATAAATGCATCTTGTATGTTAAGTTAAATATAAAATTTAGTTATTCTTTATTCAGATTTTGGTATGAGTAAATGATGGTACATTGTCTTAACGCAGATAATAGCTATAGATGTAAATCTTACCAAGTACGGGTACAGCTGTTGGAAGGCCACTCTGTCCAGCCGTTCCTGGAGATATGGTTGATCCAGTTCCGACAGTGGGGTTGCCATCTTTACCCGTTACTTTCACTGGCTTCAAGGTAGACCCTGTCGTGTCAATACCCGGACTAGCAGTCGGAATCTTGCTGCAGTCAACTCCTTTAGGTTCGCAGAGTACTCTCACTTCGTAGTCGTAGCATTTGCCGCCAGATGGAGCCTGCTTGCTATTGCTGCACGTCAACCCGCTGTACTTCATGTCACAGAGGACGTCGATTTGACCTGACGTCGCAGAAGATTTGTGCGTGTTGGCATCTCTGCATTCAAGCGCTGTGATGTCGCCGGTGCCGCAGAAGGTGTAGGTGTTTCTGAGAGAGGTGAGCAGCTCCATCTCTCCGGTGCTGTCAGGCCTGTGGCTGTTCATCCAGGACGACCATCCGCATCTTGGAGGAATAGCTGTTACGGTGTTGGTTCCATGGGTGCCAGGACCGGCTGTCGGTTGGCTGTTCTGTCCGGTGACGGGGCTAACGTGTCCTGGAACGCCGCCGCTGACTTTGCCAGGTGGACCTGCTGTGGGAACGCCACCAGACACTCCGACACCTGGACTGGCTGTGGGATCCCCAGTAACTCCAATGGTTGGAACAGGGGTAGCTGTAGGATGAGAGTGTGTGTGTGATGTAGAAAAGGAAGCGGGTCCCGAGATTATCAAGCCTTTTGATTACGATTTCATGCTCAAGCTCAAAACTTAAATGACGCTTTATGTACAAATGTTTTAGTTCAGCTTGCAATCGTAACCAGAAACTTATCTCTAAACGTAAAGTAATCCTCCCATTGGTAACCTCAACACCCACTCCATTAATAGTATTATCACAACGAACCGCCTTAATAGATCTGATGTATATACATTTGACGATCTGTCTACTCCTGGCACCGAAGTTAAGAAGCATTTCTAATACTTTTTAGTGATGAACTCAAATTTTGAACACAACATTTAAAAGTTTCGTAGCCTCTATTCTTTATGAAGATGTCTATATTTTAAAGAAGAAATAATTTATTAGGTAATAATTAAGACACTTATTCTAAAACACCAAATCCTAGCTACTCACAAGAACACGGGCAGTAGAAGCGGATTTCGTAGTCACTGCATTTGCCACCGTTCTCAGCCGTGTAGCACGTGAAGCCGTTCAGGAGATCACAGTTGGTTTTCTCTGGCATGTTTTCCGCCGCGGTCTTCATGGTCACTTCACGGCACGCCACGGTGACTGGATGTACACAGAACGTATTCGTGGATCGGATCTTCAGCAGGGACTCGATGTCGCCGTCGCCAGTGGTAGGCCTGTCCACGTTCATCCAGTTGGTCCAGTGACAGGAAGGGTGGGCGATGGGTTGGGCAGTTGGAACTGCCGTGGGCACGCAGTTGTCCTCCTCGGTGCAAAGCTGCGCGTTGTTGAAGCAGTGACACATGGAACATTGCTTCTTGGGGTTCTTGTAATATTCGAAAGGCTGAAATATGAAATTGGCTTTGATACAGAAATTCCATATATAAAGCTAGCTGCAGCTGAGTCCTATATATCTATAGAACGTTCGAGTATAGAGGGTTTATAGTGTACACACAAATATAATTAATAAATGTATAAGCCTACTTTGGCTATTGTTCCGTCCGGTTTCTTGCATGGACACAGTTCTTTCTTGACACACATGCCGTTGATACTGAGCTTGAGTTCTGAGGAACACGGTTGCTGCAGTTCGTTCTTGCATGCAGGGACGCACTGGTGAGGATTAGAGCCGTTACAGATGTCACCAGACATCGCATGACACAACTCGTCGCACCTATACGCACACGGCAGCCATTTCTTCCCAGGAGCACATACAGCTGAATAAAATAATAAGTTATGAGTTTGATTTGCACAATATACACTGGGAACATAATAATAATAATAATAATAATAATAATAATAATAATAATAATAATGTTGTTAATAATAATAGTAGTAATAATACTACTACAACTAAAAAAAAATAATGATAATAATTTCCGAAATCAGATTATAATTCATGTTTACATGTTGGTTATGCGCAGGAAATACAGATAAATGTATCATTTTAGTGCGTTTCATTCAATAGTTTACTGATATAATTTATTTGTATTTATGTTTTAATTTGGGATTTAGAGCCGCTTTCCTTATTTGTTTCACTTTTACTACGGCTTTGTTACAATACATGAATAGAACATGTTGTCTTGCGTGAGATAATGACCTGTGGTTGTCATTTCCAGAGGATTGACTGGAGTAACGTCAGTGTGCAGGCCAGGACTTGCGGTGGGGATCTTCACGTGTAAAGGCGTGGGACCGGCTGTGGGCATGGATCCTGTGAACATATACTCAACAAAATTAATAAAGCGCTGACAATTATATTTGATGGGGAGAGCTTAATAATTGTGATGCCATTCTTCTTCCATTGATTCTACACGTCCGTGTAGTGTACATCGAACATGTATGTGTTTGACATTTCTTGTTGCGAAAATAAAATAGAGTCATGTTTTATGTCGAAAATTGCTACTAGCGCTTAATTAATGTTGTTTATTACTAAAAAGAACACAGATGCTCTGAATAAGCCATCCCATATTTCTTTTTAATTTCAACAAAAGCCAACGTTGAGTTTGTAATTTATTTGAATAATTCAGTCTTAATAATAATGCGAACATTAAAATTGTGCTAATGTTCATAGCGCTATATTGTTACCCCCGGTCAACGGATCTGTGCGCTCAATTCCTCCTTAACTCCCTGGTGAGGATACAGTCCTGCTTACCATTGCACGTGTCCTCCCAGCAGAGAACTCTGACTTCGTAATCGTAGCACTGGGTAGACCGCTGCTCGTTGTTGTAGCACCGGAGTCCATTGTTGATATCGCACACCACTCTGCTCTGACCGGCAGCGCTGGAGATGGTATTGGTTCCTGCTATTCTGCACTCGATCATCCTCATGTTCTTACACACGCCATGGTTGGTCTTGATGGACACTATGGTCTCTAGATCGCCGGCGCCGGATGTCGGGGTGTCCGTGTTGATCCACGGCGACCAGGCACAGCTTACCAGGAACTTCATGGCTGTGGGCGTGTGAGTGGGAGGTTGCAGGACTCCTGAAGGATTAAGGTCACAGATGACAAAGTACTTACTTAAGGGCATTGATCTAAGCGCTGGACGCACGACATTGTCCTCAAAGCAGGAGAAATATGTATGTATTTCGTTTGTATTGATTACTCGCAAAATATACATGTTTCAGATGCCATTAGTGATATATATATTGTGAAAATTGGAGATTACGCCATGGGTTAAATCCTAGAGGAGGAAATGATTGTGACACTAGTTACATCCAGACTACAGATTATGTCAGATAATACACGTTAGAGAGTGGCATATTCCTATACATATTTCATTAATAGACTAGTAGATGCAGTAACATCAACAAACTCACCACCGCAGTCACAGAAGTACCGGACTTTGTAGTCGGAGCAGGGCACTGGGAAGTTATCAGCTGTGTTGCATACAAGGCCATTGTTCAGATCGCATTTGATCTTTTCACCTGAACTGAAAGAAGGTATATCGCCGGTGTAGCATTCTATTTTATTCACCATTCCTCCTACGCAGAATTTGGCTAGTTCGTCTGGAGTCATGAATTCGTGGTCGCCGCTTCCGGTTTCAGGTAGATCTTTATTAACCCAGTCTGAGAAGTGGCTTTGTGAACAGTTTGTTATCACAGGGACCACCACTTTGTATGGAGTAGGCCGTGCTGTTGGAGTCCCGCCTGTACCTGTGTGCGGCTTGACAGTGGACCCTGTACCTAGAGGTGGGCTTGCAGTTGGAAGGCTGTTCTGTCCTATGCTTGGTGTTGGACTTCCAACCTTGCCCGTGGATGGTTCGCATTTACAGTAGTACATGATCTTGTAATCGCTGCATTGTACTGGGAAGTTGTCGGCATTTTTGCACACGGAGCCTTCATGCACAGTACAAGACATTATTTCTCCAAGGCTGATTGATGAGATCCCTTCAGTTGTTTGACACTTGACGTCCGTTATCTGACCTCCTGGACAGAACAGCTTCTTCTCGTGAGGAGTCATTGCTTCGAAGTCGCCAGTTCCTATACCGGGATGATCTCTGTTCAGCCACTTGGACCATTTGCTGGTGATGCATGAAGCCTGAGATGTGGAAGTGGGTATGCCGGATATTCCACTGGTGAAGCTGGGACCAGGGGTAGGAATAGGACACTCGCACAAGTACCGAATCCTGTAATCCTGACAATCCAATGGATTGTTATCAGCATTCTTGCACAAGGCACCATTTGCCAGGTCGCATTTGACGATATCTCCAGTACTGTGAGAGTCAATCTCACCAGCCTTACACTCGATCTGCTTCAGAGTGCCTCCAGCGCAGTACTGGGACATCTGCTGGGGCGTAATCATCTCGTGGTCACCAGCTCCTGTGCTGGGCTTGTCACTGTTGATCCAGGGGGTCCACGTGCTCGTACAGCCCGTCAATCCGGGCGAGGCAGTGGGTCCACTAACACTCGACGTGCCAGTCACCAGTACTGGGGTACCTGCAAATGGATACCATGAATACATGAGGCTAGTGTCGTGACTAACAAAGTACAACTCCTACTGTTTCAGAAGTGTTGGTAGGTGTAGCCAATCGCAAAGAAAATAACGATATGACCAAAATGTATATAATTATAATGAACGAATACATATATATATACACTACATATATACATATTCACATATATACATATTCCAGTGATTACATTTGGCAGTTAGTCTTCTAGCCCAAGCTAAACTACCCATTGCTTTAACTTCCATTCACTTCAACCATTGCAATCTTCCCTCAAAATTACATGTTTTTATCATCAGAATATGTCAGTATGCATGTGTATGTACACTGATTGATCGAAAGAAGAGGTTGATTTAAATTCCTCTACGGACATTAAATCTTCGCAGCCAAAATATATAGCTAAATCAGCTAGGCAATAGCAGCAGTTGTGGTTGTTGGGAAGTCAGACACGAAGGTATGACTACTTAGTGCTGGTATCCTCACCTTCACATTTACACTTGAAGCGGATCTTGTAATCAGCACATCCTAGTGGGAGACTCTTAGCCTGGTCACACCTCAGTCCAGTAATGTCACACGTCGTCATGTCACCCACAGAATAATACGGCTTGTTCTCAGCAACAGTACTGCATTCCACCGTGTCCACTGTTCCACCTGGGCAGTGTCTGTTTACCACTTCCTTGCTAATACTTTCTGTTTCACCTGTGAATGTTGAATATATATTTAGTATTGATTTGAACGTACAATGCTAAGAAAGGTTTATTTGTGCAGATTACAGCATCGTATTACCTAGAGAATAGTAAAGTATATGTATGTACCAAGCGTGCTTCAAGGTACCAATATATGAAGGTAATGGGATTTTTTACTCAGAGAGGAATTCGTTTCATATCACAGAGCTAAAGGATCGCACACAAATTGCATGACAAAACAATCGACATACAGACTACTAGTATATGAAATACATAACTGTCAATTATGTAAATTATGGGAACCAATCCATAAATCTATCTTATATTTGTAATCGATTGTAAACCCATCGTATGGTGAGAGTGATGGTCACTATCCTCATCCTACTATAGGCTTACTCTCGATTGTAGATATGTAGCCCCAAGTGTAAAGGGGTTGTAAAAGAACATGTAAGTTGGTTTCACTCACCAACGATATATGTTAGACGTCATCAGAACACTTACCAGTGCTGTTCGGTTTGTGGTCGTTGATCCATCCAGACCACTGGTTGTTGCAGGTTGTCGGAACGGCAGTGGATTGACCACTTCCGGTAGGAGGTGACGCCGTGGGCTTCCCGCATTCGTCGCAGAACACGCGAACCTCGTAGTCTGAGCACACCTTTCCTGCCGCCTGGTCGGAGTTCTTGCAGAGAAGTGCCTTGGTGTCCAGTTTACACATGACTCCTATTTCTCCCGTCTGGTCGTAGGGCGTCTGAGTTCCGACCGTCCTGCATTCGATGTTCTTCACGTACTTGGCCTCGCACACACTGACGACCTTCATTAAGTCCCAGTAGGTCTCGTAGTCTCCTTTGGCGTCGGGGGTGTTGGAGTTAACCCAAGGCGTCCAGTACATGCATGTGCCCGTGCCCGGGGAGACAGTGCTTGCGGTTGGGATACCGCCGCCCGTGTATTTGGGCGGTGTTACGAAGGGAACGTCAGTGACAGTGGGCAGAGGCGGGGTAGCTGATGGTTGTTGACAGCCGTACATGTTGAATCTCAGACCGATGGCTTTATTCCACTCCAGTGGGCGGATCCTGATGAAACGAGCAGTGACTTCAGAGAAGACATTCATCACTGGGGTTGTTTGGTCAGTGTTTCCATTGAATGCCCTGGGGATGTTGGCAGATGGATTCAGGTATATAGGGTTGAACGTACGACCATCGTTGCTGTAGTACACTTCGTATTTGGTAACCCAGTTGGGCAAATCAGAACGGCCTTGGGTTGATATGCCTGTGATTTTGTATGGTGCACCGAAATCAACTTGGATCCATTGTTTCTTGTTGTTAACCCTGAAAGAGAAGTTGATGTTTGTACAATAAATTCAACACAGTAATGATAAAGTAACTTAATAATAATTAGTACTACTACTATTAAGACGACGACTACTACTACTACTAAAGGTAGTAATAGTAGTAGTAGTAGTAGTAGTAGTAGTATAAGTAGTAGTAGTAGTAGTTGTTGTTGTTGTTGTTGTTGTACTATTTGAAAGCAGGAATTTAATTAAGTTCCATACGCTGACCTTCGGATAGTTCTTGGACTAACTACGAAAAAAGGCATACTCCTAACATCATGTTCACGTATATTATGTTTGAGTTTAGACAATGCCACGTACTGTGGAACCCATGCACCGCTGTAGCTTCCGTCCTTCTGTGTATACGGACGTGCACGCTCTGCTCCCGTGAACGTATTGAACACAGACGATGCTGTCAGTTGTCTGTCACCGATGAATCCAGGATTCTGGATGCCCATGGGAATGTCACATTCTATAGGAAATATGTAATTGAAAGAGTCACTTCATTGTCATGCCTGTAAGAAAATGGTTCTTCAATATTCACATTTTGGAATAAATGGATTGTATAGTTGACGGTCCAAAAACATCAAGGATTTATTTTACATCAATAGGCATAGGCTTTAGACTTCAGAAAGTAGCCGAATAGAATGTTATGATGTATGTAAACGTGGACAATAGTAGTTCGAAACACTAAAACATTGCGGTGCTTACTTGGATAGGGTACACTTGTTGGAACTCCGGAGGCACCTGTTCCATATCCTGGAGAAGCGGTTGGAGTACCACCAATTCCAGATCCATGAGAAAATGTAGGAGTACCTACGATCGCCGATCCTGGAGATATACTGGGGACGTTTCCAGAAGGCACTACAGGGGATGCAGTGGGAACACCGTCCGTGTGGTTTCCGTGTGTTAGAGTCGGGTTTCCGTGGGTCGCAGTGGGGGGCGCGATCGTTGGTGGAGTGCATCCCAAGACGTTGAATCTCATGGCTATGCCGTCTTTAGCCCACTCCATGGGGATTATGCGGACGTACTGAGTCGTGATGTCGCGGTTGAACAGTTGTCTGACTGGAGTGTGTCCGTCCGTATTGCCGCCAAACATGACCGGTGTCTTCGACCCTGGAATCTGGGTGTACGGCATGAAGTTAATTCCATTGAAGCTGAAGTAAACTTGGTACTTTGTAACCCATTTGTTTTCATTTGGACTGCCCTGTGTCAGGACACCAGATATCAGCGTTGGCTTCAGGAAATTCACTTGGATCCATGGGTGTGTTGCGGATCTAAATGTAAAAGAAATAATGTTCGTCAGTGTATTTTAAGTTGTATGTTAAGGTATCATGTCAACATCATCTTCAGATATGTAGACAAACAACGGGTAACTGTTGGGATCACCTCGGACCGTCATGGAAATATCGTTATATCTAAGAATTACGGGATACTCACGTTGGTATCCACGCTCCGTGTGTGTTGTAGATACGTCCAGCATGTGCGGTGTGTTTGGAGTCGATAGCCGAGGATTCAGTCAACTGATGATCTCCAACAAAGTAGGAGTTTTCGATGCCCATCGGAATCAAGCAAACTGTAAATTAATACAGCTTTAATTAATATTAATGTTTTAAGTAAAATGTATTAATATTAATGCGTCCAGTAGAATTAAGTGCAACGTTAACTCTCTCCCTGCTGGATTAGGCACTGATCTCTAGGGCATCTCCGGTTGCCTTAAGCAGGGAGAGAGTTAAATATGCAATTGTAACCGGGTGGTAATCTATGACGGACACTACAATAATACTAATGTAGAAACATAATGCACGCTACCTGATGGCGTCGAGAGAGCCACCGGTGGTCGGGCTGTAGGCGCGCGGCTCCCTCCTGTGACAGGGACAGCTGTACTGGAGGTCTCGTTGCCATCCTTCCCAACTGGCAG
>JAVCKX010127209.1:0-10598 GCA_034780695.1 Lepetodrilus gordensis
TAATCCTAAAGGATACCTGTAGTACTGGGAGAAATGGCCCGGGCTAATGTTAATTTCGATCCCTGTTTTACAACAAAACATTCACATATTTATATTTCTATTATAAACAATGAATGCAATTCTTAAGTAGAATGCCCAGTTTCATGAGTTTATAAAAGATAGGCCTCATAGATACTTGTTAAAAGCAGCATACCTTGCATTATAGTATATTCTGTTAGTTTCTATGATACTAGCTCTAACGACGAGAAATGTATGTATGCATACTCTACTATAGGCCTATACTCAGGGTATAGTAAACGCCGAAAATATTTACTGCGATCACGAAGAGGTAGCCTCTTCTGATCCATTCAAGGTTAATCGTATCGTATCAGCTGGCCATGAATTGGGAGCCAATAGTGCAATGGATATAGGTGTGTTGACGACCTTCCGCATAGCAGTATAGAATAATACTGTATAATATCTACCCACGGATGCTCCGCCGTCTTTTGGCGCATTCGCCCGGTCCTAACTCGCCATAAAAATCTCTGCTATGTATATATACTTCCAAGGTTGTCCTGGTGCAGTAAGCTAGAGGCAGTGGCCGCACGGTTATAATGCATCTCGACGTGATATTAGCTAACGCACACTCCACAAGTTACGCCCGTGAAGGATAGCAGAAGGAGGAGGCGGCGGAAGTGGCATAATATAGGCCTAGGCCTACTACATATCCGTTATTTACATGATAAATTATTTAATGTGTTTCTCATGTACCACCAATTGGTAGTTTTCGAGAATACATTCAATTGAATTCTTATGCATTCCACCGGTGTTCTTGAACTCGAAATACTTCATTTAGAGCTCTTATTCCAATAATAGTAGCCTAATTTAAATCCTCTTGAAAGAAAAAGTATATTTTAAAAAAAAGAGGATATGGCATGGTTTTGTTATTGGAGAAAAACAATGTTTTTGATTGGCAAATCAGATACTCCCTGGAGAGCCATGTATAATCAGATGGCTTCTGCACATGTTGATGTTTTCATTAGCACTGATGCTGATTTCGCATGATTTCACTATATAGTCTGTGTCACACCTTGTTCTCACCCAAATACTCTTATTCAAAATATCCCCCAAGATCAGTTAAGCAAGTCTAAATTACCGTAGAACATGCAAGATAGACACAAGATCTCATATATATGACCTGAAGCCGAAGGATTTTAGTTTTAGTTTAGGCTCAGTTTTTCTTTGGAACACTATAAATATAAATATGTAGACGTCTTTCATATGCATCATACACATGTGTGTGTAGGCTTATACTAATTAAATTGCCCAAATATTATAAATAGGGAAGATTTATACATGATCTGATAGGCCTACAACATTATTATCATACAGATTCAATGTGCAGAAATTAATTTAAAAAGAAATATCGTAAATTAGCATGACGACCATTACTTCAAGGTGATGTTTCAGCATGCTCAATGGTTGTGTAGATATGTTCTTAGTTTGTCAGTTGTGTTAGCAGAAGATTGCCTGAAGCAGATATGTCATTTAAAGCTTATATGGTCTTCGTTTAACATGGTACTTGGCACGTAGACATGCACTTAGGACACAACGGAAGGTCAAACGCGATGTGACGAAAATTGGACTCTATACCAGAGAGGGACTTTAAAATATTACATCTCATTGGCAGTCAAATAAAACGTAGCACAAGCAGATGGACGCTCCATGAAGCTGTTCATTGTACATTGGATACATCATCATCATATAATTATATTCATTGGCTGTCATTTCCTAAGTTACGACTGCAGGGCAATCTGGTATCTGGTCTCCACATCCGGGGCATTCTTGAAACGGTCGTGGTTACCAATTGCCATGTGATGACCACCCAATTCCGTTATCAATTGTCTTGTAATGACCACCCAGTTCCGTTACCAATTGTCATGTGATGACCACCCAATTCCGTTATCAATTGTCATGTAATGACCACCCAGTTCCGTTACCAATTGTCATGTGATGACCACCCAATTCCGTTAACAATTGTCATGTCATGACCACCCAATTTCGGCAGGCCTGTGAGGCGATGGTCATCTTCACATCTTCCAGCAGAACCTTGAAAGCACATTATTGCTATGCTATAGTATAATAATTACTATAATATGGCGATATTTAAAACCCCTGGAACATCATGGGGTTATTACTTGGACATCAAATAGATCATTTGCATTATGCAATGCAAATATATACAGTATATATTATGTATGTCTAGTATAGCTACTAGTCACCAGTACATAGAAGGATTGGACATTGGAAGCATCCATTCTCGAACCATTATTGACGGGTATGCATAATCAGACACGATGGTCCATCGGTTCGACTCTGCAACAGGACAATTATTGTGCATGTATAACCCAGTACCTATAATATACAATTTTAATATTATAACACCGCATCAACTATAATATACATATTTATTTATTTATTTTTGTATTGGGATTTAAAGTCGCTTTCTAGAATATTTCACTAATATCACGACTTGTCAGTTTAAGGCAGGAGGAAACGCGCAACATCCGTAGCGCTGATTAATTCGTATATCTAGGCCTATATTCATGTTTATAGTTCAACTTTCCGACTGACTTAACTTATGTAAACTATTAATCGGATATTGACATTTTGTGCACCCACGTTTTAAAGATGTGCATGTGTGCATTATACTATACATGTATTAAAGGCGGCGAAGCGTAAATGTCATGCATGGGTACATTTACGGTCACCTTCATAATTAGGCTCCGGCTCAGAAGTTCGATGTTCATACGGAAAACATACATATATATATAATATCATACGTTGCCTGTGCGTGGGGATTATGCATACATGCACACATTCACCCGTATATCGTGCCTCAGTGAATAATTATGTCAGACAAAAAAATTATAACGGTATCCAGATTAAATAGCTATACGGCCTATGACACAAAGTTTTGAGATTGTATCTCCAATAATTTAATATTTTGACGAATTTTCTTCAAGATTTTGTTTTTACTATTTCTTTATTAGGTATTGCCCACCTATGAATGGAGTCCGTAGAATATGTAGAAGATGCACTTACTATACTGTAGATATTTCTAGACTCGTTACTGACAAATTGTACATATTGATAATTATATATAACCAGATAAACTGACACGCCGTGGTATAAAACGAAGTAATATATTGGAAGAATCTCTAAACTCCAATTAAAAGAAAAAACGGGTTTACATGTATGCCCCAACGTTTTTTTCTTTTTTATTCTTTGAGAACATGACAATATTTTACGATAATTTGAAATAGTCTATGAAAGTTGACACGGTCTTTGGTTAACCTACTGAACTATGATTGACCCACTGAGGTGACATCAGTTACGTTGTGACAACATCATTCGCCGTGACGTCACAGTATATTCATGTACCAATCGAGCGCACCTTGTACAGTCGTGGCGATTTAAAAAAAAAAAAAGAGCTTTTTTAAACACTTTTTGTTGTTTTAATTGAAGTGGCTTTTTTTTTTAAATAGGAACATAACGTTGATATTTAATTGAGCATCATGACGGCTACATGTATTATTATATTAGGAGGAAATGACAATCTGTTTCAGAGGATGCTGGTACGAGCTGGTGTCCCGTTCCACTAAACGATCGTAGCGCTTTTAAACCGATCATAGAGTGCAAGAATATTAATATATGTCGGTATAATTCTTGTCTGGCACAAATAGATTCTTCCTTATATGAATCTTTCATTCAAAGTCAAAGTACACATGTACCGTGAGTGATATCCGGTTTGACATGCTTCAGAGGATATGTAGACCTATACTGACTTATAGTAGCCTAGGCTACACCAAAATAATGTAAGCTAATGTATATTACGTATATAGATATTATGTTGGTGCAGTATAAGAGTACTCCATATGTAGTGTGCAAATGTAAAACAGGTTTTTGATTTTGATTATGATTGTGTTGGTACTTTTGGGGGTTATTATTTATTCTTCGGTTTTTTGTTTTTTTTTTGGGGGGGGGGTCGTGTGTGTTTTTTCCATCCCAAAATAAACCTAGACGGTAGTTACATTAGCTCAGCCCCATTGTCGCTTGGCCCCAGTAGTCACCTTGTCTACATACTTGCCACGAATTCATTCAAAAATCAATAACGATAGACGTAGTCGAAACGCTAAAGCTCTTTTTTCGCTCACCAGAACAGAGACTTGACCTAGATAACTGCAGAGATGTTTGTCGTGGTATTTACGACGTCACGAGTCTCCTCCCTTTGTGTAATGCTGACATAACCGAGGAATGCTTGTCTTGTGTAATGAGGCTACTGGTTCGCCGACACATTCCTACCGAGAGATTTACAAGAGGATGGAGCACTAAAATTCGTCGCTGTACTTTTAGCCAACTATCTAGATTTTGTTGACGTCAAACCACCGAGCATTTGATATGCATTTAACATTTTAAATGCCAATAAATTACACAATTTGAGATATATTTTGTTAACGTCAAACCACCGAGCACTAGATATGCATTTAACATTTTAAATACCATTAAATGTATACAATTTGTGCATCTACATTTTAATAATCACTTCAGTCGATATTGCATTATTTGTGCAAATTGATATTGTGTTATATTAGCCTATACTACTTAAACTCGATATTGTAAGCCTGTTTTCACTAAATGTCAATATACGCGCGTTTGTTATATGTCAATGTAACCAGTTAACTACTTTAGTGGTATTATATACTAGTATTTGTTATTGTATGTTAACCCACAACGTTTCTGTAGGTAATCAACTATATAGAACATAAAGTGGCAATCATCTTTGCAATGCAAGTATACATATAATATATTATCATTATGCATATTTTTTTAATACATTAAAAAACAAACATATTTCGATATAAAAATAGTATCCTACAGTACATCATTTAGTGTAAGAGAAATAGTTCTAGTAAGTAACCAGACATCTACCATCGCCATAGATCCTAGCCATAAAGTAGGCCGACTAGCTTCTTCTTCTTCTTCTTCTTATTATTATTATTATTATTATTTTATTATTATTATTAGTAGTAGTAGTAGTAGTAGTAGTAGTAGTAGTAGTAGTAGTAGTAGTAGTAGTAGTATTGTTGTTGTTGTTGTTATTATTATTATATTTGTAATTTCTGTATATCTGATGCTGTATGACTATCTTGAATTAAATGCACTACGACACAATGTCATATGACCCTGTGTGGTAAAGCCATTGCTGGTATTTTGGACACGTGTTCTTGTTTCAAGGGTGAGCATCTATACAAGCTACTCATCACCTCCAGGAACGACCGCTACATACTGCCTCTGCGTCCCTCAAACACATATATACCACCACATAACATATTCAACGCAACAGTGCGACAGTATGCATACATGTATGCCTATGCCTACACATTAATATCGCAAATGCCACAGCTGTATCAGGATATGTAATAATCCCGTTATAAAGTGGCCTATATGCAAAGATGATCTTGCCAAAATGTATACGAGAATACGCACATTATGTTCAAATTCTACTCTATTAATACGCAAATAAAAAACATAATGAGTTAATTTACTAGACATCCTGTATTATGTGTGACTGATGCCACACACACATATATGTGTATGTGTGTGTATGTGCGTGTGTGTATGTGTGTGTGTGTGTGTGCCTAAACACACGCGCGCGCGTGTGTGTATACATATGACCTCTTTCTCCCTCCCTCTCTCTCTCTCTCTCTCTTTCTCTCTCTCTCTAACACACACACACACACACACACACACACACACACGGAGAAAGGCATTAAAGAAAGCATACACCATCAATGTATGCTTTTATTTAAATTATACAACATTGAACTTGTTTCCAGAACACACAATAAAAGCGACAAATATTTATAATAACGTGTGGGAAAGTCTGGCCCTAGCCGAGAATGTTGTCCAGATAGTGTAGAATATTATTAACCTGAACTCTGTTTCACGTTGTTATGTATTTTCAGACAATCACTAAAATGTAAATCATACCATTCATCATGAATGTAATCCTTGAAGTGGAATACAAATTAAGAGAGAGAGAGAGAGAGAGAGGGGGGGGGGGGCGGGAGAGAGAGAGAGAGAGAGAGAGAGAGAGAGAGAGAGAGAGAGAGAGAGAGGGGGAGAGAGATGTCATGAAATATATATTTTATATTAAAATAATAATTGACTTCGTAGACAGGTGTGTCATACTTTTTGATTTTTTGTTTGTAGGCACCTAATTTGCATATCTCAACATTCTGAACTTATATTACAGATAAATGGTAAACGCATGCATATGTTTTAACTGGAAATAAAATTTAAAGTACAATGCACAATCTTGGGCGTCAATTATGGACTAGATTCAGGCCAATTTATTTGAAACCAGCACCTAGGCTGACATAATGTGAAGTATAGAAACTGCCGTGGAATGTCACAGGTGTTCTGCGAGGTAGGTGAGAAGTGAACAGAGATAAGACAGATGCGAGGAAGCCAAGATATTAACATCACACATGTGTACTACAGTAGAACACTTCATGAACAAAAAGACAACGTAAGCTTATAGATACGCCTATACCTATCTCAACTTCGAAATCATAAATTAAAAACCACTCGGTTACGATTGTTAGTCCTACTATTTCAATGTTCTGTATATTTGATGTAGATTAAGTGTTATATTATTCGAGAATAATATCGATTCAAAATTAACAATGACTAGGGTCTACTAAATGATGATTCAGTTGGTTATTACGTTTCAGGGGCGGAACCAAGGGGGGCTCACCGGCTTGCGCCATCCCCACCACCCCCACCCCCCTAGAATTGGAGAATTATGTTTAATAAACATATATTTTGTATTATGGTTGGGTTATAACACTTGATATTGACATAGCTTTAGACATGTATGTTGCAATGAAAGGCATCCTAGAAGGATGTTAACTACAGTTATATTACTAAAAATTAAATTAAATAATCACTGAAATTATGAGCCCCTCCTAAAATACACTTTGAACCCACCCACCCCTAAAATAAAAGTCTGTATCCACCCCTGATTTAAAAAAAAATATTTTAATAAAAATTAAATTGTTCTAGCGGTACGATATACGGGTGAAGGGAGATAACTTCGGTACTTTTGATCAGGCTACCGGAAATGATGTTGTTTCCCGCGATTCATATCAAAACAAAGGAGGAACATTTTATATCGCTGCAATGCCTAAACGGGCTAATCCTTTTGGTGAACTGTCACCCCTTCAGTTTAAGACACACGTTGGCAAAAAGGAAGTTGACCTTGGTGTGGCACAAGAACAGCGAATGAAATCAGTATATGGTAAACAAACGGCAGTCGAAGGGTTGTTCTTTCAGAGCCTCCGTTTTCGTGTTTGATGCCACTGTCGGACCGGTGTTATGGTCCGATTAGAGTTGGCGAAGCTTTATCATTACCCAGCCATAAACATAACCAAGAATGATCGCCGCCTTATTTTATTATAAATAAAAAATATAAACATTTAGAACTGTCAATAATCCCAATTAACTGTTCATAGATGCCCCACCCCCTTACACTAATATTTATTGCTACATTTTGGTTAATCTAGATTGCATATGTCCATTTATTTATTATTATATTAATTGTGATTCCAGACAAAACCAGAGAGCTTCTCTTCAGGGGATCTCAAAAATCGTTCTCCGATAACGTCACCTTGGACGCGAATGACAACATTACCATGGTTACGAGTCCACCATTACTCGACGCCTCGACGAGTCTCCTTCCAGGGCAGATGTGTCTGGATCACCATGGTAACCTAACAACGCCTGTGGCAACGGGGAGCGACATGACCGAAGCGAGGATGACGACGGACGAAGACATGGCCGTTGGGATGACCCTGTCGTGTGTGGGTCCATCGGCACCTCCACAGTTGCCCGGACAACTGCGTCTTGACCCCCAGGGTCATCTGGTGGCATCCACTGGGGTTAGTGATGATAAGGCAGGGAAAGAGGAGGAAAGCCTGAGATTCCCAATCAGAAAACGTGCAGGCAAGATTTGTGGTGTGGAGGGTAGTGGTATTCGTAGTTTGGATTTCGTTTTATCCTCTCACCACATTTTACCCGTCACCAGTGTTCGAAAGTTTTGAAAATTAACCTGCACCAGATCTGAATGGGTTATAATCGAATCAAGCATCTATGGTCATGGTCATAATTTTCCGTGGAAATCTGCGGCTTACCGCTCCTCGGCTATGGGCTTATTTTCAGCTGAAATTACAATTGTATGTTGCGATACCTGCATCTAGAAAAACCTGGTCTTCCTTGACTAAGAATTAACCCAACCCTCTCCTGGCTAGATTAGATACAAGTACATCCTGCCTATAGGGCATCTCTGGTTGCCTTCAACATGGAGAGGGTTAATAATCTTGGTATTCATTTCAAACACTGCCTTTGCACCAACTTTGTTCATTGTGTCTAGTCACCATTTTCACTACATCATGTTTTGATCACTTTTCAAAGTGCATGTCATGTTCGTTGTTGATAGCCTGGTTCATTGGATTCTTCCACTATTAAATCACGTTGTCCCTCATTGATCTTGTTTATCTGTTTATGTCGTTTATCACTCTGATAATTTTTTTCCCATTGATTTATCTTTTCGCAATGTACAATTAGCATTTATTAGTTTTGGTAATGTAATGGTACCGTAATTTAAATTACCTGGCAATGTATAAATGTTATGGATCCATTCTGATAAAATAATAAGTAAATGTTGTATGTTAACTTTATCACAACTGAAGTACATTACTTATCTTCATAATTATAAGACTTGATATTGCATCCAATCTTTTTAATTGATGATCTAATGTCTGGTGACAAAAGTTCTACGACATGATTTAAATATCTCGAAAAATATTTAAACTTACACACATTGTTTTAAAACAACACTATAAATGATGTCCGAAGATGTTTGGATAGTCACGCTGATCTTGTTTTCACCAGATGCCTGTGTCGGCTGTAGAAAGAATATTCCCAGAGGGTCGGTCTCCACCTGCAGATTTTGTGAACAGATGAAATGTCCCGCGTGTAGCCGGGAATGTAGTCGATGTGATGGCGACTTCTGTACACTCTGTACAGTCTTGAAGTAAGTAGTCTGTACAGTCTTGAAGTAAGTAGTCTGTACAGTCTGGAAGTAAGTAGTATGTACAGTCTGGAAGTAAATAAGTAGTCTGTACAGTCTGGAAGTAAGTAGTCTGTACAGTCTGGAAGTAAGTAGTCTGTAGTCTGGAAGTAAGTAGTCTGTACAGTCTGGAAGTAAGTAGTCTGTACAGTCTGGAAGTAAGTAGTCTACAGTCTGGAAGCATGTAATCTGTACAGTCTGGAAGTAAGTAGTCTGTACAGTCTGGAAGTAAGTGGTCTACAGTCTGGAAGTAAGTAGTCTGTACAGTCTGGAAGTAAGTGGTCTGTACAGTCTGGAAGTAAGTAGTCTGTACAGTCTGGAAGCAAGTAGTCTGTACAGTTTTGAAGTAAGTAGTCTGTAAAGTCTGGAAGTAAGTAGTCTGTACAGTCTGGAAGTAAGTAGTCTGTACAGTCTGGAAGTAAAAAAGTAGTCTGGAAGTAAGTAGTCTCTACAGTCTTTGCCCATTTCAGTAATACCTGTTATCCATTTCCTTCCAAGTGAATCTTTCCACTTATATTAAAGTTTGAGCGAATATCTGCGGATGTCACACGGTCAATCCAAATGATAGTCTGTCACATCTACGCACACTGTTCTGTAATCATGTTGCCAAAATTCACTTGCATTTGTTCGTGTCAAGTAAAGTTGGATTTTCCATTTTCTTTCAGCTATGCTGACACTGTGGAGAAACCAGTCTGTTTGATCTGTTCCTGAATCGACCAATCGGTTGCATCGATTGTTCCAGAATCATGTCCACCAACCAACGCAAACACAGGCAGCAAAATATTAACTGACTTGGAAAAATCTTCATGTTATTATATTGATCATTGTATTTGGCGAGAGAGAAAAACTTTGCCTGAAAGATGCATCTGCTTGTAATATAATGTTATTTTCAGCTGTTTCACCATTCCTAATAATACAAGTAGTGTTGTCGTCATCTTGCATAGGCATCAGTCCGGGCTTATCTGTCTTGCTGTTCATCGCCTATTGGCGAGATATTCCCGCTGTGATGTAAAACATTAATTAATTAATTCTGTCTCACTGTAACATCTATGTTATTGCAGGTGCTTCCCCCGCTATCAACAGCAGACCGATACAATGTCACAGAGTCGTCGCAAAAGGGTGAAAAATTCCCGCAGCAACGTTAAATTCCATAATCACTCGCTCTGTGTCACTGATGTACATTTGAAAACAGAACAAATCCTGTCACTGCTCTCTCTTGTCCTGCATATGTTTTAGACAGGACAAGAGTTGCCGTAAGTGCAATATCCACAGCATAGTTTAAAACTGGGCATTCTACTTAAGAATTGCATTTATTGTTTATGATAAAAATAGAAATGTGTGAATGATTTGTTGTAAAACAGGGATCGAAATTAACATTAGCCCGGGCCATTTCTCCCAGTACTACAGGTATCCTTTAGGATTA
>JAVCKX010127242.1:0-10596 GCA_034780695.1 Lepetodrilus gordensis
GGGTTTCGATCGCCTAGTGTGCGCGGTGCTCCAAGTATCAAAACATGCTAGATATCGTGCGATCGGTTGGCGAGACTAAAAATCGGCAACGGAAATCGCTAGTGTGCGGCCAGCATTAGTGAAAAGGACGTCAGCACTTATTGCGCTGTTTCTTGGGCATGATATCTGATACAAACGTACGCACTAAAGACGTATTGCAGTGTAATAAGAAGGACGTCTTGCGATGTAATATGAACTAGAAGCAGCCACGTGTCTCCATTCTACGTAGTGTAATAACGCCATCAATACTAGAACGTTTGGACTTCGGAGCCAACGGTCCGGAGTGTAAATCCAGTCCCGAGAGCCCGGCATCTGTGTTCGCGAAAGTTACCTTTCTGATACGATATTGATTATGGGATGCGTTGTCTGTAGAGTGGCAATACAGTTATCATCCTTGGTCTTGTCAGTACCAGCAGATGCTCCGCATGTTTACTGCAACATTCAGCGCTACGGATGTTGTGGGTTTCCCACATGCCATAAACTTACACAAATAAATTATGCCACTGCTGGTGTGGTGTAAGACCAGGGACTATCAAACGTCTGGCAATCAGAAACGTTTGCCAAACCAACAAAATCTGTCGAGCTCTCCGTAGGCTACTTAGTTGGCAATAAAGATTGTGAACAAGACACTAGTAGTTGATGAGTTGTACGACTGTAGGCTGTCTTTGCATTTACTGTGTATCGTTTCTTGAAGCTCTCGTATCTACTACGAGACCATAAGGTCCTAGGACTCTCGTAGCGAGATCGTGCACTTACGAGAGCGCTATGTTGAGACCTTCGAGAAAGGATACCCAGTTGCCTGTTTGTTTGAAGTTGTTGAATAATTCATGGAGATCGTGCACTTACGAGAGCGCTATGGAGAGCGCTATGGAGAACGCTATGGTTTCATAGTGAAGATGAGAGCTTCGAGAAAAGATACACAGTTGCCTGTTTGTTTGAAGTTGTGTTTAGAGCCGTTTTCCATACACTTTGGCTGTTCAATAAACTGCCTAATTATGTTCCCACAACCCGTGTTTCCGCATCTGTCTGCCAGTAGGGAAGGATAACTCTGTGCTTCCCTTTCGTCCGTTTCTAACGGTGTAGTAGAGCAGATGCCCAATCTCATTAAAATCAGATCTCAGCGCAGCTGAAGCGAGTGTCATATATATCTGTTTGAGCGTTAGTTTCGGATCTCATTTTAATGAGACTGAGCAGATGCCTCACTTTGACTAGGACGTTGCAGTACACCTGCGAGAACAGTGGTATTGATGAACCACGGATGATATAACAAGTCGAGAGTATACAGATAGTAATTTATCATACCCACACATCGGAAATGTTAACCCTTAGATGGCATTAATGTGGGATTCCAGAGACTAGGAAGCATTGGATCCATGGTCTGATCGAATTACATTCAACGTTATAACTATCCAAGCAATATGTAAGTATAGTATTTGGAATTCTTAGTACATGTGACATCGGATCCCCGTGTGTTCTCATGTCTCTTGCAGTATGCGCTTTCGGAGTACTCACACATATACTCAACACAATACGTTAAGGACCTGCAATTATCTTCTTTTATTTTGTGTGTGCAAGATTTCTACCAAATTTGGAACTCTGCTAGAAGGGTCTGGCACCATTCTTCATATATGTCTGCAAGTTCTTGAAGAGTACCTGGAGCCTGTAGACGTTTGGACATTCCTTAATTAATTTTGCTGAGTACATATGAAGACGTCAGCACTTTCATTATTGATTATTTGAAAACAACTTAATGCGGTCTGATAATATTGAATTTTATTAAAACTGTTGATTCAACAATGGTTACATTACTCGAGCCTTCAAGTCCAATATCCATCAATGTACAATGACGTCAATATCGAAATAAATGCAGAATTATTGTTGTTCCTCTGCATAAACACACACTTACATGTACACACAATGCATTGGGCTGTACTATTTAGTGTGTTGTCGACAAGTACAAACGGTATGTGAATATATGGATTACGCCCATGCCTAAGTAATACATAGAACACATTATAGTAATACGCCCTAAAGGTGTACGCATTTACGTAATGAATTATTTTCATTCCTCTATTGTAAATCTAATACGTTAGAACACACGTCGCTTTAAACATACTATAAATATTACGGTTGTATCCGGATTCAAAGGGCAAATATAATTTCTTTGCATAATATAGTATGTAAGTGTTTTAAATTACCGTTATGCAAGTATATATATACTTAGTTACATGGAACAAGTTTGCTGCGACGCCAGTACGCCAACGATCACAGTATCATGATCGATAAGTATTCATTGTATACAGAACACAGAAAACTATAACTAATCTTCCGTATTACATTGTTGGACCGCTATCTGTAACTACGCCGCTATCTGTAATTATTACACTTAGCGGCGATGCATGCATTACATGGCAACGCATTAAATATTGTAGAAGTGAAAAAAACATATTGTGAAAACGTGTAGCGGAAATATTAATCCACAAGAATAAGTAAACACTCTATTAGGGCATCTGTACAGACGATGACCAGGTGTGTAGGTCTACAGTAGAATATGCGATGCCGCAAGTTTGAGACTGGCACACTATTTCATGAAGCTCTTGTATAGATCTACGAAATAGCGCTCTAGTATTTTATGGAGATCGGTGACTTACGAGAGGGTTACGACCTCGTTAAGTGGTTACGAGAGGTCTACGATTTCTGTAAATGGTTACGAGAGGTCTAGGATCTCAGGAAATGGTTACGAGAGGTCTACGATCTCACTTTAAATGGTTACGAGATGTCTACTATCTGGATACATAGTTACGACAGGACTACGATTTCTGTAGTAGTTCCGAGAGCTTCATGAATAGCTGATGAAAGGGTGAATGGACCGTGCTTTATTTCCAAGCTGTTCAGGCCGGATACAGATCATGTTTCACTGGTAAAAAAGGATTGCACATTTTATTGCTAACGTTCTTATAATAAGGAATGTGAGCATACATAACATTTAAGACGACGTGCATTCCATTCTTATAATTTCAAACCTTATCTAGCAAAAGACATTCGCGTAATTATGGATACGTTCACACACACATACGCACACACGCACACGTACACACTCACATGATGCATGCATTTACAATAACATTCAATAATGTAATACAAGAAGAACTACTACGTAACATACATAGCTGAATGCATCATTTACACAATCAGACCTCAAATGATAAAAATAACTGTAGGCCTATTGAATATTTGTCGTGCAAGCCAATCACTCGATTTGGATTTACAAATGTTTGATACATGTTTATTAATATATCCTTTTTGGTCGGTTTCATGATTATTATGCGTGAAGTATGATGATATACTATACTTGTAAATCGCACTAAATACTTTGTTTCAGTATATCATAAATTAGAGACAGTAATTTAATAATACTTGTCCCCTGTCCCTATGGCATACAGTCGTACTATTTGATTGTCATTCGTATTTTATCTGCAGCTATTTAATCTTGCCTAGAGCTTTCGTCGATTGTAATTCTGTACGTAATATGTTATTTATGATAGCATGATAATACTAAAATTAAATTGTGCGGGGAAGATTTTGCACTTTTAGTTAATTAATTTCAAACACAGACACGTTCTGGCTACTTGAATACGTGGTTTAGATCAAACTTTAAACATTTCTGTCAATCGTTCATTGAACTTTTGAATACAAGTTTCAGCATAAATCTAACTTGGCTGACTATGCCATATAAAAGTATTGTTTTTGGTATTTGTTATTCCTCAAGGTGTTTGAATTAGGAATGTAAATGTATATAGAACCAAATTAAATATTGAAATTAATAAGTACAAATAAAAAACTATTCAAATATAACAATGTTGTTTCAATGGATAACTAACTAATAATAGTCTACATTGATAAATCTATTACGCATTTACATCATGTATGGCCAATATGCCTCGTATATTAAATTCTAAATCTATAATTTACTTTGATTCTGGTAGGTCTAAACATGTCACTGAGAGTGAAAAATTAAATCCCAAGTTATTTTAGAAAAGCCAGCTTGATTTGCTAAAACAGGTTACAACTGACGGGAATTAACCTATTTTCAAAAGTTACTACTAATCAACAAAACTATTGAAAAATAATATGACATTGCATTCATTTGGTTAGTACGATTACTGGTATTATAACTTACTTGCCCAAGACACGTTTTAATGAATACAATTTAATTACTATATTTGATTATATAAAAGATCGATGGACATATTATGATAAAGCTAACATTACACTTTGAACCTGAAGTAGTTTGCTGATCAAGTGTATCACAGGTTTGCTTTTCACAAACATAACATAAAACATGCTCCATAAAATTAATACGATAACAATGATCTATATACATTCACATCAATAATGCATATCACAGATATGACTGTTGAATATTGTCATTACCACGCAATCGTGATAACTTACAGTAAATACGTAATGGTATACATCTATGATATGTGATGTCTATAGAACTACGCTGTATGTTGAGCAGAGTGTTGGTGGCGGCAGAGGTTAAAGACGTACACGTGCACGTTGTGAGAGAACACAACTGCATATGTCACAAAACCTTGCGAACAGAAGGTGGACCCAATCGTCACCCCCCCCCCCCCCCCTACAGTATCAGCTACCGTTTGTGCCACTGTTTTGAAAGATCATCTGTCATTGGTGCCACAGTTTTGAAAGGCCAGCACCCATTGGCTCCATAGTATTGAAAGGCCAGCTACCATATTGGTGCCATCGTTTTAAAAGACGACACATTATTAGCTCCCATAATAATAAAAACTGGTGCCATGGTTTGAAAGATCAGCTCCCATTGGTATCCATATACGATCTGCTTCAATTGGTGTAGAACGGGTAAGTGTAGCCACGTTTACAATGGGTAAAGGTAATGTGTTTAACGAAGATATGATATACGTTATTTTGTGTAGTCTGATTGGGCACTGGTTTTATCAAATGGTTTTTAAAAAGCTGCATTCTTTCAAGATGACCGAACATGGACACACTTCAGAGACATGGTTGCAAGATGTCCCACTGCGAAGACCTGGTATGCAAAAACTTCTTGCAAATCACTCGATGTTCTTGCAAGAAGAACCAACGGAACTTCCGCAACAGTTTTCGACCTGTTGCACTCTGAAGAGCAGACATGCAAGATGAGATTTCTTGCAAATCCGTCTAGCTTCTTCCAAGTGAGTTTCTTGCAAATCCGTTGAACTTCTTCCAAGTGAGCTTCAGAGATATGTTTGCATGATATCGTGCTGTCCAGGGTCCGCGGTCCACAGGCTATTCGTAGCTCTAAGAGAGTCGTAAGGCCTTATACACGTATATGAGACATGATCCTCGTAGCGCTACAACTGCTCTGTGGAACATGGACCTGCCCTGAAGAGTGGACACTAAAGAGGACCTTCTTAGGACCGTCTTGCAAACCACTCGATGTTCTTCTAAGACATGCCTGCAGAAGTGTCACAGTCCCATTCTCTGAAGAACAAGAACTGAATGAACCCAGATCTGCGTCTTATCGTTGGCAGTAGCTCACCAGAGGTGCGTCCAATCAGCACATGTCCGAGTGGCTTCTTAGCCGCTTAGCTAAACTGGATCCCTGTACCATGCACGCTTCATATGACTCTTGAGAGAGTGGCTAGTTTGGTAAGCGCGTGCAAGTCCTTATGTCTTTGAACGCATCCCAGGTCAACTTTCTATTTTATGAAATCAGGCTGAACTTTTTTTTTATCCAAGACTTCAAATTCCTTTTAAAAGAAAATACTTGTTACAGCTTTGGCACAGTAGGTATGCAACTTGATTCAATGTTGATGTTTTTTTGTGTCCATCTAGTTTCAACTCAGAACACAGAATCCGCTTTTCTGCTTTTTGTGCTTTGGATTTCCAGGAGAAAGGTTCATATCACATTGCGGGTTTTCTTTGGTTACTTCTTTTGGGGAGGGCTCAATAGGCAGGTATTTACTCTGTGGAGCTTTGTTCGATCTGTTACTTAAGGGAGGGCTCTGTAAACAGAAATAATACATAGGTCAATATTTTTAGTACATGTGTAAACAATATAGGCCATGTTCATCCCAATCTAATTAAAATTAAAATCGTTATTCGTTTCAGCTACAGATTCAACGCCAAAACTTAACGTAACCCCGCTGAGGCCTTGTCTGTTTGACTTTGGAAGATACAACAGAAAGCTGATAGCAAGATAGCATAGGCAATCACATACAATTTACATAAGGAATCGAAACGTTTACATTACACGATATGTGATTGGATTTTAGTAAGGTTCAGGAAAGGATCATCGGGACAACACATTAAAATGTGGGATCGTTAGATCTTGTGCTTGGTGAATAAAACTCAAGATTTAATTTTAATTTGATTGTGTTCATGCACACTACAATTTACATTAATTCAAGAAAACAAGTGTTTATACGGGGCTGGATGGTATTTATACGAAATAAAGCACGTTGACATGACTACGACACGGATTTCGATACCAATTTTATATTTTGCAACATCAGATGGGGTCCCCAGATATGTCGCACAATTAAACGATTTGTCCGGCTAAAATATGAACACTGATAACTGATTTTAATAAGACTGTTCTGCTTGCATGATAAACTACCAAGATACACATCGTATTAAAGCGAGAAGACTTCAAATTGATTTTATTGAAATTATTCTGCATTCTAAAATAGTAAGATAAACATTTTGCTGAACATAGTTAGACATATTACTAGTGTGGAAATTGAGTTACATTAACAGTCCATGAAATAAGAAAATCGTGTAGAAACAGTTCATATAGTCTGAGAATGACATGTATACACGTTTGAACTTCAGACATGTATCTAACATATAGCCACACGTGTATCTACTATGTTCTCTAAAGTAGTCGTCGTTACTATAGCTACTTTTACCTGCGATCCAATACGTGTAGACGGTACATTGTGAGATGAAGAGCCATTTTGTTTTTGTGAAGGACGTGTGACTAAATCAGAGTCACGTGACTTGCTATCTATACTATCATTGGACAAAGACTCGGGTTGTTGTGCTGAACTTAAATTCTCTTTCCTACTGTCCGTTTCGCTTCCGGGTTCCTGTTTTGCATCTGTTGCGAAAATAATCACAATGGTTATAACTAATGCAATAGCTATATTTACAATTTTGACATAATGTTGCAAAATACAATAATTGAATACACCATAATTTATATTCCCGATCTACATTATATTCAATTATGTCATCAAACTAATATTATAACAGACACATTATAGTAACGTAAAACACTCATATAGTAACGTAAATTACTTCAGTCGATCATCGAATATAAGTATTATTTTCAATATATGTAAAATATATTTAATCAGACGTTCAAATTCAACGATATCAACAGTGAGATTCCGATCATTATATATGTCAACATGAACATTATGAAAACAAATAATGCTTGCTGTAAAACATTGAAGTTCAGATGATCTGAGGAACATGCATGAGAACAAGTGAGTATGTATGTTTAATGATCAAACAAGATAAGACTATATAAGCTAGTGCATGCTCCTACCACGCCATTCTGCCTCCGGTGAAGTATATAACATACATGCATCAACACGATGTACAATGTAATATTCGTGAATCCCTGGGTTTTCATTTTAAATTACATATCTGAGATCTACAGAACGTTCAATATAATAGCAGTTCTAGTTAGGAAAATACAGTTATCAAAACACCTGGGTTTCAGTTTTAGAATGGATAGCTAAATATTGACTAAATACGGTATAGGAGTATTAGGCTTTTATCAACGTAGAAATCCGATAAAGTAGTGAAAATTCATATTACCTCTGTTAATAAAATTGGCATCAGTGTTTCTTGATTTATTTCCTCTTTATTTTAGTATATCTATCATGTGTATAACATACACAGGTAGATGCAATTAAGTATTATAATAGAAAGCAGATACAATGTTCAAGGAAGGAGCACTTGTTAGTATAAATAATAAGCGTTATGATACAGAAAGCAGACAACACGTACCCAAACACGTCAACAAGAATATCTACAGTTAGTATTGGAAACATTAACCAAAGCCAACTGTCAAAAATACACCATCCCCTCTATATCAATACTATTAATATTATAACAGTTAAGACTATAACTGTACTAACATCGTTACATACAACTATGATGTGAGTAAAACGTCAGCAAATGAACTAACACTATTCATTAAATGCATAGGTTAATTTATTCGCTGTGAAAGATTTCGTGTTATAACTGTGTATGAAAATACACAGTAAGATAAACTACAAAGCATGATCTATACTGTAAGGATTAATATGTCCGGTGTACCAACCAGTAATCTGTCAGCTTAATAGGTAGATCATCCTCGAAAACTCAGGCCATTATGACTACAATAACCTCCATCAAATATTTGACGGAGGTTAGTGTAGTCATAATGGCCTGGGTTTTCGAGGATGTAGGTAGATGTACACTCTACACAACAACATATGACTATTTTGTAACAAAATGAAATATTTAATTTATGCGTTCTTCTTTTGCCACTTCTGTATTGGAGAATCCTTCGCTATCTTGAAACGTGTTTAAAACAACAGCAGTGTAACGCTCCATCCCAACAATTGTAAACCTGTCTTCACGTTGTTATATAAGATTTTCAAATTCTTCAGGTAGTTGTGATACGACAATCTCCTTTAATCCAATCCAGTTGGACTAATTTTCTGATCGTGGGCATACGGCACACATACAGGTGCAGACCTACTTAGTATAACCCATCCTCCGAAACCCATGGTCTTTCAATCCTTCTATCCTGCAACATTTGGTTGTAATAAGGATGCACTGACCATTATTTCAGGGGATGCATGCAATCTGGTGACAGCACTATATGCTCTATGTGAAGTAAATTAACAGATACAACGTTGACTTCAGACTTGAAGAAGGTTGGCTATCCAGATCAGCATGCTGTCATTTGCCCCATGACTGGAACATTCCCACATACACTCTGGACGTTCAACTGACGACGATGGGAACTAGTAGTAAAATAACAAGTACGAGGGTGGGGGAAAACTACGGGCTGAGCAATCGCGGGGATGACGGTTGGTTGGGGGGGTAGGTAAACTTGTCAATACACCACATGGTTAGTGTTGTTAGGGCGAAAACTAAGGAAACCAATCCAAGGATAAAATGGGCCCTAGACGTGCCAGTGAATTAAACCCGAAATAAAGTGGAACATTCCACTTAAGGTCAGGCCGACTTGTATTTATGTTAAAAATCACGATCGACACTTATTATATACAACCAATTTTATCCAACTAAAGATTATACTAATAGGTCAATACAATTTTCGGAAATATATTTATCTCCAGGATATGTAATTATAATCGTGGTTAATGCTCTTTAAATTTCCACATCCGGTTAATGTGACGGAAGCTTATGTAGCGCTTACTTTGATTGGTTGTATATAATGATCACGTGATTTTTTTAACGGTATGCAAGTTGGCTATTTCCGGTAGGGATTTAACTCGATGGTACATTCTCGGGAGTCGAGCAATCGGGGGACTGGACATAACAATCTTTAAACTGCATAAGTAGGAGATTGGTTTAGACCTCCGAGGCACCTCTCATAATCTTCACGGAAATTCCAGTATCAAGTTTGTCGACCTTTTGTTGCCAATTTGTCCTATTTTTCTGGCATCCTTCAAACAACGGGTCCAACTTGTCATTCATCGTGGAAAATAGCTGTCAAACAGTATCAAATAATTCCTTAAAATTCTACTCATGCGGACAACACGGAAAAGGAGCAGCACTAACGTGTCGAATTAGGAAAACTGGCCGTGTTTTTTTACGAACTAGTATACTAAAATTATCATGAAAATACATATTTTGTTATTTAATCAGACACATGTATGCTGATCTAATGCAATATTTAAAAAATGAAGTCGTAATGATATTACATGATTTATATTTACATCGTTACAGGTATATTCATGACTAAGATTGCTACCTATAGTATAGGCCTACAGTAATACTATGTAGCGTAATACATCCAACTCGACACACTAGTGATGCTCCGTGTACAAATATACGCCACATATATGACATATAGAAAGAAATACAAAGAGAGGCAACAAATATTGACCTCATAGCATTTTAAGACAGGAATCTTCCTTATATGTTTTTATCGGTCTTTTCATCACAGTTATATTACTATTTCAAATCGATAAACTACAAAATTACAAGAATTGCATACTTGATATGGTGCGCTTACTGTGAGCCATAATATTTTAATGATTGGCTATTTTTCAATCCTGCATAACCAAAACCTTTATTTTATAATATTAAGATTTCAAAATATCTGAGTTCAAAAGCTGGTTAAATATGATTACGAACAAGAGGTATTCCTAACAGTGATATTTGCAGTGTTACGGTTATATAAATATAACTAATAAGCGGTGCAATGCGGCGTTAGCTCATATATTGTGAAATAATTGTAGAAGAATCTATTTATAAGCGTGAATAGTAACCAGTAGATCG
>JAVCKX010127310.1:0-10585 GCA_034780695.1 Lepetodrilus gordensis
TAGAAAAACTAAAAATACTGTTTCTAGTATGTATTGATGTTCAGCTTCAACATGGAAATAACAACAAGTTTCGCCGGTGTCTTATAACGAGGTGAGCAGCGTTATTCACGTACTCGCTCGAAAATCCCTGCCACCAGTATACTTTCTGTTCGATGCATGCGCAGTTACACTATGCAGTGTTGATCCTTGGTAACTGTGCATGCGTCGGATAGAAAGTACAGACAGAACAGCTAGAAAGGAGCAGCCCCATAGAGTTACATTCCTAGTGAACTGTATGTCCAAGTACCATGCAACAATTTTCCTGTCGATTCCGCAGTGAATTCCGCCATGGTTCCGTCCCACGCCACGTTGGTGGTGTGTCCCGCGTCGCTCATCTATCAGTGGCAGAAAGAGATTGAGAGGAGAACCAAGACTGGGCTGCTTCGTGTGGAGATGTATCACGGAGCAAACAGGGAGAGAAACATACGCAGGTGGGACATTGCACTACAGACATTTATGTTTGTACAGTGGTTAAAAGTATTCTGGTCTCAGAGTACCTTTTAGCATTGGACTAATTTTAGCTTTCACCTAGAGGATTAGAGCCAATTTTCACTGTTGGACATGGTATTTCTATGAACTATGGTATTGGGATAAATACGGAGAAAGATCGAACTTTCAAACCAAGGTGAATGTTTTAAAAAATATTTCCAAAACAGTATCACCACCTGTTTTCACCACTGTCAACATGCTTTCAAGCAATTATTTTGGTGTTGATAACAATTTTCCATTGGAGTGATGTCCCTTTGTTCAAGTTTATAAAGACTTATGATCTTTAACTAATTATCCTTCCTCTATATTCAAAGGGAGTTCTTCCTCTACGGTACATCTAATTCAAGAGATACTACTGAAAGTGGAATATGCTGTGTTTTCAGATGTACACATATTTTCAATGGAAGACATTTTGTTCTATTTTCAGATTAGCAAAGAATGACATTGTTCTGACGACCTACAACATCATAAGAAGGGAGGTCGGCGTCGTGAAAGGCGAGGCATCAGACAAACCTGTGACCGATGAAGAAACTGATATGGCCAAGGTTAGTTGTTAATATTGTAGTGTTCACTTGATATGACACTAAGTTTTGGGTCCACAATATGCCCCGACATTATAGTAATCCACTTTTACATGAAAATCGACAAGACTCTGGAATTGGTACCTTTCTTGATTTGACATCCTGAAATGCATATCTTATTTGGATTTTTATATTTTATTTTAATTACAAGCAGTAAACCACAATTTAAAAAAAAAGAAATTAAATAAAAAACAATATCATTGTAAGTTGTGCAGTTTTTATTTATTTAGAGAAAAAAAATATGAATAAAATTCCCTATTATTTTTTAAACTAATTTTAATATTAGACTCTATGGTTTTGTAGGGCGATGGAGACAAACCAGAGGACCAGCCTATGATACTAAGGATAGGCTGGGAGAGAATAATCCTGGATGAGGCCCATAGCATTAAGAACCACAAAAGTCTGACATCAATGTCGGTCTGCAAACTGCGGGCAAACTTCCGGTGGGCTCTGATTGGCACTCCAATCCAGAACGACCTGCTGGACATGTACTCTCTGCTCAGGTGACCAGTTAATCCCTCCCCACTCCCCTACTCTCATCCAGAACGACCTGCTGGACATGTACTCTCTGCTCAGGTGACCAGTTAATCCCTCCCCACTCCCATCCAGAATGACCTGCTGGATATGTACTCTCTGCTCAGGTGACCAATTAACCCCTCCCCATTCCCCTATTATCATCCAGAACGACATGTACTCTGCTCAAGTGAACAGTTAACCCCTCCCCACTCCCATCCAGAATGACCTGCTGGACACTCTGCTCAGGTGACCAGTTAATCCCCACTCCCCCACTCCCATCCAGAACGACCTGCTAGACATGTACTCTCTGCTCAGGTGACCAATTGTCCACTCCCCAACTCCCTTAGTCCCGAGTTCGAACCTGCCTCCGTGACCCAGAATATTAGTTACCAACATAATTTCTGGGGTGTATGTTGGTTTTTTAAAGCGTATACCCAAGATTAAAAAAAAAATCATAGTAGATTAATAATTTTGTGAAAGGAAATGTGTTAATGTTTATGCGGAATGTCTTCTAGTTGAGGGTGGCTGCTATCATGTCATATTCATCTGTGAGGTCATAACTTTTGTCTATTTGGCCAAATTAACTGTTCACCAGGACCCTGTTGCTCAAAACTATTGTAGCTACAATTATTGCAAGGTCAACACTTTCTGTTGTGGCTGGAGCCCAGTTACAACTATTGTAGCGCTACAACTGTTCTGAGCAACGGGCCCCAGGACACCTCTTACGAATACAATCGCTAGAATTGAAAGAAACTTGAACTTTAAAATGGAGGCCAGGCCCCCGTTTCACAGAACAGTCGTAGCTCTACGAGAGTCGTAACTCCTTAGCAACTCCATGCTAACGTACATGAGTTACGACTTTCGTAGCGCTACGAATATTCTGTGAAACGGGCCCTTGTATTGTTACCTGCATACATCTAGCTGTGTGTCTTCATGACACGTGACGACTAGTTCTACTTATTGTTCAAATTCCCTGGTGTATTAGAAACATATGACTCGATTTAATACAGGAAGCTTAACATCTATATAGTTATACTAGTCTAGGCGACCTTAATAATTTTCTGGGTCCCACTGTCAATATATAGATAGTATGGACTTATTCCACCTTCGCCTAATTTATAGGTGAGTTAACATACACACACGTACACGGACACAAAGTAGACACACGGTACCACTGGGGGAAAGCTAAATGTAAAAACCAGACTATTGGCAGTAATTTATCGCTCTGGCAGTCATTCTTGCACAACTTTAGTGTAATCGTATTTCAATAAACATAGTGTACGTAGTTATGGCGAGGTATATGTAGTGTTGTTCAAGAACTATGTAAATTGAACGTGTTTGTGTAGATCGCATACAGGACATGTTTATAACAGAATGATGAGCGGTTTCTTCACAACAAAGATTGACAGATCCCGTCTTGCAGAGCTCTGAGCATGCGCCACAGGAACTAGCGGTAGTTTACTCAGTATTGCAAAACAGTGACAATATGTCTTTGATACAAATCAGCTGTACGTAGAATAACGTTACTTATTTGTTTTAGGTTAACAGAAGGAAATGTAGTCGTGATGCCAAGTTCAACGATGGTATCAACCGGAAACTTTGTTTGGTGTTGACAGCCTGCCGTCTATGTATGACACCGCATGATTGTATACTGTGTTTTTCTTGAATATTATGAATTAAATCTGCAATATCTACTATCTATCTAGTTCTACCATTTAAAATACCGTAATCTAAGTGGTTCACAGAATGACATCTGTTTATCTCCCTACATAATTATATCTTGAACCTCGTTAACAAATTTTAAAAGTCTGGCATTAAGTATATCTACATTCATTCATATTTTAACTAACATTTTAGCTAGTTAATACACTGAAAACAACAAATGAGCCATGATTTAAATTACAGTTATTACTCAGTCTGTAGTAAATGTAAAACACAGTTCCATCGGAATATGTGTTGGTACATCTACAAAATGCCAGACAAAATAACATCACAACTCTTAAGCGAGTTTAATAGACTACTTTCACTGGTGAAACTGAACAAACGCCTCGCGCATAACAGAAAATGTCAAGTCACTTCACAGTGTCTCATCTAATAGAATCTACCACTTTCAGTTAAAGTACCAATATTGACCGCATTTTTGGAATACCCTTTGGCTGTCATATTCGCCATCATCATCGCCGTTGTTGTTGTTGTCGTCGTTGTTACTATTAATACTATTTGTATTGTTAAATCTATTGTTATTAGTAGTAGTAGTAGTAGTAGTAGTAGTAGTAGTAGTAGTAGTAGTAGTAGTAGTAGTGTTATCATTATCATCAGCTGTATTAGCACCAGCATCATCATCATCGTCATCGCCATTGTTATTGTTATTATTATTATTATTGTTAAATGTATTACTATTGTTATTATCATCATCATTATCATCATCATCATCATCATCCCCAGTGTAGTTGTTGTTGTTATTATTATTATTATTATTTGTATTTTATTATTGTTATTGTTATTATTAGTATTAGTAGTAGTAGTATTAGTATTATCACCATCATCATTATTATATTGTGTACAGGGCAACATGCTTCACAATCGTGCGCTTTCACATGTATGATAGTATATGAGTAGATAATCACCATTCCATGTATAGTACAAGCGATGCACTGGTCAAACATTTGACCTTCTTGCACTGACAAGGGACTGGTCATTCACTAATTAAATAAGGCTACTGATTAGCATCATGGAAAGAACTTATCTTTAAGTACCTATGAAGCACCACGTAAAACAGGCCCTGGTCGAGATTGCGATTCCTTTTGAGTAGGATTTCATGCTCACGGTTAAATTTAACATGTGGATTTGTGAACCAAATATTGAGTTGAGCATTAGCTTATTCCGTAATCTCTGGGCCAGATCTTGGTACAGAAAGGTCGCCAACGATTCCTAAAAACACCAGTCCAATTGAACGTCAGGAATTTTGGAACATGGTCGACAGGTGAAAACGGTGCCGGAATGTCAATGGTAATGTCTATGCTTATGGAGAGAAGATGGTATTTTTATAAATATATGTATGTAAGCACAATATACTGTACGTTCATTGGAAACCAACGGTTCATCATTTCTCATCAAAAACTTCGAAATGTAGGGTATTCAACTTCCTAATATCTGGTTACAAAGAATTATAGCTATCTGGCATAATACCGGTATCTATGCATAATGTAAATACAATATACTGTATGTTCATTCACAATCCAATCATGTATGTATGTAAGCACAATGTACTGTACGTTCATTGGAAACCAACGGTTCATCATTTCTCATCAGAAACTTCCAAATGTGGGGCATCCAACTTCCTAATATCTGGTTACAAGGAATTATACCTAGCTATCGTGTCTATACATACGTATACAGCCCGACGGAATAGTTCCCATTATTTTCATTTTCATTTTCATTGCAACGGAACCCGTTCGGTTATTACGTTTGACAGAATTACTGATATATCTGAGTGTTCCTTTCCAAGTAAATAAAACACTAGTTATAGCAATCTAATGAAAAAGCAACAGTGACCATGCAGACACTATATCATATTAAGACAATGCAAATAGAGTTCCCTATTTTTCCACTCAATATGTAGGCTATTCTTCTTGGGAAATCAGTTTCATAGTATATAATATGTATTTTTCTTGGGAAATCAATTTCATGGTATTTAATATTGGCATCATTGTATGTATTAGGGTAGCCTTTGTTGATGACTATATACATGTAGTACGTTGGAATATGACTATTATAAGTGCTTTAACGACTGGCATTATCTAAGTCATTAACCCTCTTATCACCATAAGTGTAGAAGGTCACGAAACCAAATTTCGTAATCAACCCCTTCGCACTACGTGGAATTTGTTCGTTTCAACGCGTGATTATGATCTGCTCGACTAAGATTCTCAAAACCATCACAAAAATAGAAAAACAAATGTAAATCGACATGAAAACTAGCACATTAGGCTACATCCATACATTACATACTCGTTTGATCTAACTGCACTTTTTATTATCAGCAGTATTTATGGCTATGTCAGAGATAGTCAGAGCTATGTCTAACCTAGTCAGAGCTAGTCAGAAAATATAGCTTCAGATTGCTTTAGTTTTACACCTGAAACAAAAAGTAGATGCAAATTAGTACATACATCTTCTCGCGGAGATATTTTAGCAGGGTTTTTTTTTTGGACAATAACATACCTATCCGTCAAACAGTGTTTTAAGGCTTAGACAGTGTGGAGAAATTAGTTTGCACTGATAACGTTTAGGTTACATTGTACACTGATCCAGTGAACTAGATAATAACGCAGCGCACTAGGCATGGACTTAGCGCACTATACAATAAACGTACACAATATAATTATTAAGACACAAAATATGTTTTAATTGAAAAACAATAACCCACCAAAATATTTTCTTTGAATTAAAGATTTGAAAAAAAAATGAACAACACATTTTTTTTTAATTAAAAAGACTAATCTACGCCCAAGTGTTTACTTGCAGATATAGTATTTACATGTATCATGCATTCTATTATTTAATTGAATTTCGTAAATACTTTGGCATAGCAGTTGCAGCCCAACCACAAAATCATTTATCAAGCTTTGAATGATGGTTAACATTAACAAGCCAAGGAATTGTCCGCTAACTAAATCATAATCAAAATAATAGCAATAAATAGCAACATCCACGGATACGAATGTTATATTAGCATGCAGACAGCAATAACTGAATGTTTCGGAGAATAAATGAGGTTAAACTATCAGTCTCTATAGGTTAACACTTTCTTGACACGGTTTCTCGAAAATAAACTAGTGTTTGAGATTTTGCTCATTTGAGATTTCTCCTATTGACTGACTGCGTGCTGTAACTTGAGTAAAGACGCGAACACAGCTGAAATGTTACTCAAGTTACAGCACTGATGATGAGTCAATGGTTAAAATAATCTTAGCTGAGTAAAATCTCAAATGAGAAATCGGGGCCTGGTTTTGCTCAGTTGATAGTTCTCCCATTGACCCAGTGATATAACTTGAGTAAAATCGCAGCTGAGTGAGTTGTTTTTCAAGTTGCAGCACTGAGTCAATGGAAGAAATCTCAGATTACCAAAATCTCAAACTCACGTTTGTTTTCGAGAAATCGGGGTCAGGTCAACCACCTCCGACTCTAATATGAAGGTGACGATGTAGAGAAGATCCCTCTAGGGATTGAAACAATTGGAGCACAGAGCTCTGATAAGTAAAGGCTGTAACCTTCATTCACGAAACTGCGTTAAGCTAATAAATTTAATCGCGTAATCGAATTAACCGTGTATAGAACCACAGAGGTGTCTCTCTTGTTAAGACGCGGAGAATCTCAAGTGTTGGAATCAATCTGGTTGAAGACCTATCGAGAAGGATGGTCTTTCCTGCAATCAAGAAAGAAAAAGGATAGAGGATATTGAGAGCAATCCAATCCAATTGAAATTTACTTTCAAGATAAAATAAGGTTGAATACGTGTACAGTTAACCTAGTCCGCGATTGCACTAGAAACCTATTTCCTCCTGCCCTAAAATGAAAAGCCGTAATGTAATTGAAACAATCTTGAAAGCGGATCTAAACCCCAATTCAAATATTTTAATATATCATGTGTTAAAGATCTGTACACATGAATGAATACAATTAGTAGTTACTGTAAAATCTTATCAGAATCTACATCAATTTAACAACAACATAGCTGCTATCAATATTTGAATAATTTGCGGGGATACGGTGGACGCGAACATCATATAAATTCAATCGCTAAAGCCACATACAAATAGATTGTTCAATGCTGTGCCTACGTTATCAGTAGAAATGCTGATTCTACCGCAATCTATACTCGCTATGACGTGTCTTTCGTGAAATCAATTCCTCGGATTCACTGGGTGTTTAATTTCACCCGGGACATACAGATGTATGAATCGTAATTATTCGTTGTCTCTTGGGTTCAGCCTTATATTATGTCAACCACGAAATGATATCAAAATATGGCATTGATGCCTATCGTTTCTACAAAGCCAGTCAGTACATAATAATACTAAATCGCATACAGATGTGGTCGTCATTTAGATATAGAAAGGTAGGATGGTAATGACGACGCCGTCCAGACAATGACAATCGTTGTCTTCCCAAGGGAAATGATTTTTGCATAAAAAACGCCTAGACATTAACAAGAGACGGGATAGAAAAAAATGGCATAAAAATATAGGTAGACATGAGAAGTATAGAGAATTTAAGATGTTATTTTACATGAAGTTACGGTGCATAGTACTTTATTTTATAGTGTTTATGGAAATAAATGTATATTAGTTAAATTATCAAGAACATAAATATAATTATTCTTTGTGGAAATTCAAATTATAAATCAGCTGTTAAAAATTGAGTATATTACATGTATGTTATAATTGGAAATTTCTCACGAAATATATTTTTAACAAAATGGTTAGGCCCAATGATCTTTTACATTTTTTTTCTAGTTTTCATCTAAACTCGAAAATGGTAATAATGGAAACTATAGCACTGCATGTACCTTTGTTGAACAATCACTTACATGCACTAACAGAATAATAATCTGATAGTTCGTATAGGTATTATTACCACTATCTCGGCATCTAATAGCATTTGGTAATTACCGGTAAATAGCACCAAAACATACAGCAATTCCTGTGTTAAACTATGAAGGGAAAACGAAAACTTCCTTTAGGCATCCTGTTGTCCTAAAATAGAAAGTAAACGTTCTCTCTTTACATTCCCCTACTTCCTTCCTTACATCCTTCCTTCCTTCTTATGCCTGTGGCTATGTCTCAGTGTGTCATTCTATCTCTGTCTCTGTGTATCTTTATCTCTGATCGCCTGTTCTGTGTGTGTTCTCTCTCTCTATCTCTCTCTTTCTCGCTCTCTCTCGCTCTCTCTCTCTACCCGCCACCCCTATATCGTCTCTCTTCTCTTTTCTCCCTTCTATCTCTCCCTTCTATGTTATCCCTTCTCTCTCCTCTCTTCTCCATCCCTCCATCCCACTCTCCCCTCCCTCCCTCTCTCTCTCTCTCTCTCTCTCTCTCTCTTCCCCTTCTCTCTTCTCTCTCCCCATCTCTCTTCTCGCTCTCCCCTTCTCTCTTCGCTCTCTCTTCGCTCTCTCCTCGCTCTCTCCACTTCTCTCCTCTCTCTCCTCTCTCATTTATTAGATATATTTTATTAGCATGTTTAAACAAATCATTTCTCAGATGTGTACATATATTCCATTATATAAGTCAGGAGCTAGATAGCATTTTCCAAGCATTATGTTAAATCTATGTCTATAAATTATATATCTGGGGTTATCCTCCTTGGTTTTCTAATAGGCCACTATGTTTTGTTGTTTTATTAAAAGGTAAATATACATTCTTGTCAGGAAGATGGACAAGAGGTTTTACGATTTCTATTTTAAAATGGAAATGCCTAATAAATAGAGATCTGCATATAGATATGCACGAAACTAAAAAAGTAAGGAATGAAAGTTGAGAGTTTACTAGGTGGCAAAACAGTCATCATTGCCCTGTAAGTGGGTGCAGTAGACAATTAGGAATGGCCAATTTACAGATATTTATATAACAATTCGATTTTTTTCGACTGGCATGTCTTTGAGACCTCATTACAGGAAAATGACGTCCGAAACAGTTATTCCATTGAACTACATATACACGTAGTAAACACGTACGGGGAAATAGAGTACAAACAAGTGATTACAGATTCCTGAAGAAAGTAAAACAAGTCTAATATTGTGCTCTATTGACAAGATTATATATCCCCTGTCAGGCTGCCTGATTCGTTGAGCTCCAAGAATTACTCCGATAACCCAGTCTGCCTGTGAATAACGCCGAAGCTGACCGTGTAACTTTAGCTCACCGCTACTATATCAATCAGCTTTAGCAATCGGAATCGGTGAGTAACCGATATTATGTGAGCGTCTGTGTATGCTTCTTTACAAAGTAATTATACCTTCGCGCAGATGGCGGACCGCTAAAAATATATCGTATCAGTGCCCGGATGTTGAAGCAATTTGAGCAAGAAGAGCGAATGTATATATCACGTGAACACCTATCAGACACCTGTTTTGCGAAGAAAGACTTAGGTGGATGAAAGGTTTGTGCTACCTAAATAAATAAGTTGAAAGTTGAAGGATCAGTGTTTGCTGTAGTTGGATAAGAACGGATATTGCCTTAGGGCTGATGTGTAATAGTCAAATACGGTAAACACTTCCGGTTGCTGCTGTTATAACTACCAGTCGATCTGTATTAATGTAATAACAATAATAATAACAATTTTAAAACAACAGATGTAGAGTTTGGACTCGGTATTGCTAAATATACACGCATATACGTAATGAACTGTGTTAACGTCTTGCTAATGACGTATTTTATACCGACATGAATGTTTATTTAGCCGATGCGCTATGATAATAAATCACATTAGAACATATCCCAAATTGAACCTCAGACACGTTGGACAGGAGCTCAGTTGAACCAGAGATTCGAAATACCAGTATTGAGAGTGGAGCATCAGGCCCCTATATTACGAAACGTTTCTGAGTACGATTTCATACTCAATTCAGAATGTCATGTTTTTTATCATAGCAAGTGAGCTGAGCACAAAAACGTACTCAGAAAAGTTTCGTAATCTCGGGGCCAAGCCCTTAGATTACGAAACGTTTTGGAGTACAAATCCATGCTCAACTCAAGGTTTTGCTCATAAATTTCAATATAAAATTTGAGCTTGAGCATGAAATCGTACTCAAAAACGTTTTGTAATTTCGTGGTAAGATCTGTAGTGTGTGTCACACCTTGTTCTCATAGTTTTATTTCATCACAGTTTTGTTTTGTGTTTTCTTTGTTTTGAAAACTGATGCTATTGTACAAAGACACTACCCACACAAACAACAAGAG
>JAVCKX010127332.1:0-10584 GCA_034780695.1 Lepetodrilus gordensis
TGGGCTCCCGCCACAATAGAAAGCGTTGACGTTACAATAGTTGTAGCCTACAAAAGCGTCGTGCAACGGGCACCTGTACGTAATTTCTCACCATTTACATTACTTGTAAATAAGAAACATATTTTTTAAACTTTGTTCACTTTGTCTAGCCAAACCAGGAAGGATGATTCAAATTGAAGAAATGTTGTTAGCGTTTCTGAAACTTCCTTACATTTAAATGACTTTAAAATGGCAATTTATTATACACACACACACACACACACACACACACACGCGCGCACACACACACACACACACACACACAGAAGATAATAGATATATTTAATAATCATTCTGAAGCTTTGAAAAAAACACTGCATACTATACACTGACCTAAGCCTTGTTGAACATGTTTTAAGCATGAACAAGGTGCTGTATATATTTGATATTTAGTATTTTATTAAATATGTATGTTCTTATTTGCAGGCAGTTCTATGGCGATATAAGGAACTGGCGGGTGGTCCTTTCAGAAGATAACTTAGAAATCGAATCAGGGCGTGAAATTTACAGAAGAATATCTAGGATTGTCAGTGTAAGTGTATTTCCTCTTCTCGTCAACGTAAATATGTTAGCCAAACTTTTAAAAGTGGTATTTCTAGCCAAAACATTAAAGAGACTTGTAAATCGTATGTAGGTTTGTTTTCCCACATGTTCAAATGTTACTGTTTGCATTCGCCTCATTGAATCGCTCTTTGTATACACATAAATATTGCGTGAATGCGGCTGTTGCACGCCCATAGTGTAAAAAGTAACATATCTGTAAAAGGACCCATCTCAAGATCGCCGGAAATGCAAATGCAAGGACCCAATCGGAACAGCATCCCGTCATCACCAAAGCCCTATTCAGCTTATGTAAAACAATGGCGTAAATCTAAGGTTAACCGCGACTCCAACCTTTGCCATTGACAACATCATGCTAATGGTGGAGAGTAGGCTACATTTAGAGTTATGCCGTTTAGTACAAGGAAAGGCCAGATTATTTGAGCAAAGCGGAAGTGACGCCCGGTTGTTCCAATTGTACAAGGACCCTTTTAAGTAGAGAAAGATTGCCTTAAACACATTTCTGCAGCTGCTAAAGGAAGGTATTACAAAGTGTCGATGGCATTCACAGGAATTTAATGCAAGTAAATTTACTATAATTACGACAACATAGCTCTAATTTCTTCATTGTGTACAACGATATTGTATTGTAGCAGTTTTTAGGTGGAGTCCATTCCCCGGACCCGGACCCATTCCAGGCAATCACTGTCCACTTGGGTAGTGTAAGGGTTAATACAATATATTGTGGGTCACGTGAGCCAATCAGATTGCGGGGAATTTGCTCTGTCCGGTGAATAGACCGCAAGTACTGGTCCAGAGAATTTATATGACTTTATATGAACAAAACTCTTGAGTTGAGCATGAAATCGTACTCAGAAAGGTTTCGTAATCTCGGGGCCAAGGCTCCTATTCTCGAAACTTCTTACGATCTTCTTAGCTTAAGAACACGAATAGCTCATGTTAAGAACGTTCTTAGGCTAAGAAGATCGTAAGAACGTTTCGAAAATAGGGCCCCTGGTCTAGTTCCGGGGAATAGTATTTGGATCTCACCACCATTTAGGTTGAATAGGATGCACGCATGATAAGGGCAGGCACGCATTACTTATTTATGTAAGTATCATTGCTTTGGCTTATACAGTGAATGATGACATAATTATATGCTTGCACTACTTTATCAAATAGTCCCTTAGACTAAGACTTAGTTACAGATTTTGTTTCAGTAGTGATTGCATTAAATAATTAGAAATCAATAATACCCAACGACTTACATCTCACATTCATTATTTCATTGTAATTGTGTACTGCAGAAATTCTGCAGATTAACTTTGCACAGGTCATTCGTATTTATATCAGCTGTATGTCCTGCAAAGCAAATACAATGTATGTGGGTCAACATCATTGTATAGCAGGATGTTATTTGCAGTTTATCCGTCTATCAGTTTGGTAGTATAAGGTAATACTGAAAATCGTAACTATTTGTCTTAATAATAAACATTTAAAGCGGCAAGATCATCTTTGCATACGTCCAATGTCACTATCGAGGTCATTACATTGTGACACGACTATAATTCGCCGACAAACATGCATAGATGCTCTTGCCACGTTACGGTAGTAAACACATACTTATTATACTGTACGAATAAATGCTTTGTACAAAATGTTTTAGATTAATTATAGATTTCTTATTCGAATGATCTATAGTATGTCATTAGAATTCCATATAATTACTTTTTAATTCTGCATTGAAAATCAGGAATATTAATGCAATTATTTAGGACCACCCGGGTACCTTGGAAGAATCTTCTGGTGTAAGCAATGGAGAACACTAGCTGCTGCGCAGAAGACGATAACCAGATAGTGTGTACTTACATCAATGCACAAATAATCTTGGCACGCTTTGGTTCCAGAGAATGCGAAGGGTTAATAGCCATTTCCTTTATGCAGGACCTTTCATTTGCAGGCAGAACATAATATCACGTATCATTGCCGACCGAGCATCGTCGGAGCATAGATTATGATCTATGGTCGGAATAAGGTGTCCTTTCGACGTTGTTCATTGAAAAACTGGAATAGACAGGTCTTACTAGAACATGTTTCCATCATATGTGACAATGACCCACACAGGGGAGTAGCTACTATTAGGCCAAAGTGTCCGTTCCTGCTAATATTTTGGTCTTTATGACACACTCAGGAAAGTACAATTCCAGCGGTGTCCCTTAGTACCACGTAGGTGTGGATATCATTTCACAAAGCTCTCTTATCCGCAAATAGACCACAACGCTCTCTTTGCAGTGTATTAGTTACCGTCAAAGAGAGGTATCTTTAGTGGATAAGAGAGCTTCGTGAAAGAATACCCTGCACTTGATTTCATTACCGACTACGCCCCTGCCACGGAATACCGTTACACAATGCTTTATCAAAGTGGGATGTTAGCTGGGCTACACACTGTGATCTTGTTGAAATTAGTAGGGTTTTTTCCCGACTTGATTTCGACGAATTTCGGTTTACTAGAGAGTTTACTAGAGAGTTATTGTGGAAACGCAATCCAAAAACACGCAATCTAAAACACAGACCCAGTATGTCCTCAATGATAACCGTAGCGTATGAAAGAGCGGTCACTGAGTTTGGGCATTGAAGATGCAACTATAGTTCTGAGTAGTTCACTATACAGAGTTGTACATTGCACGTTAAACCGGTGACTGTGAGTGACAGATTGAGTGACGGGTGCCTGGGCTCGTCAAAGAGCTACTATGATCAATTTCAGATGCAAGGCGTTGGAAGGATTCCACTATTACATGATTTCAATACAGGAAGTAATATTAATGCTTATTGTCAAAGACGTTTCGTAGCAATTGTTTCGATTATTAATGATTTTTTAGATTTTTTTTGAAAAATTGTTATGAAACGTCTTTGACAAGGGCTATTGAAGGTAAGTGCTTTAATTGCGGTAACGTTCTGTCTGCAGTTCAGGGTAAGAGCTCTTGAAATACTTGGTTCCATGGTATGGAAAGTGGAATTCCATTTCAAGATACCCCTTCATGATTGAGGCTTTCGTATTAAGCATATTGCTCTTGTATCGAGGAAAGTAAGATTTGAGAAGTTACACCAGCTAGCACGGTGGATAACTGGACTCTGAATAATTATTGTAACATGTTATGTCATGTATCTATAGTAGGCATGAAACGCATATTTCGTAGATTTTTCTAGGTAAATACTTCATGAATTGACAAACAAAAACACTTTCGTATTTTGTATTCCCCAACAAAAATTTAAATATTAAATTCTTTGCACCATTAATAGAAAATATGTTTATAACGACCAACAACTATTTTGAGTAAGTATTATTTTATGCAGATGGGCGACGTCCGAAAGAAGGAACTAGCAAAAAGGCTCAATTTCCAAGTGCTGTTTCTCTTCTTCACATACCCACACCTGCAAATCCATGATGTACAGTATTTAGCGAGATAATCTACCAACTAGTGGTGTCAATGCATCTTATGCCAAACTATACAATAAATTGACATAACCAATGTATTTTAATTATTCGGAGACTGGGTCCTGGCTGGAAGGGACACTGAAGGACATGACGTATAATATTCGACCTGAATGTTGCAGCATCCGGGCTACATTCGCACCAGCAACTTCCCTAACGACGTGGCGTTGCTGCAGCTCGACGAACCAGTTGATGTCTCTTCAGGCGAGGCAAGCGTGGCTTGTATACCCGAGGACGAAGACTTGTCTCTCTTGGATAACTCCAAGTGCTGGATAAGTGGTTGGGGAGAGACGAGAGGTGGGTGGCCGTGGGTAGAAATCATCATAGTGTTCCAGACAGCATTTCATGACGCTCTCTTATCTGTACTATAGTCTGGCAATTATTGTTACAAACCCCTGTTTGGTACCGTTACTCAAAACCTGGTATGTCTGGTATCAATAATACTGGTAAAAGACATAGGAGGCAAAGTTTACAAATAATTCACAAATTACCCTTTTCCCTTCAAGTTTATAAAGATGGCCCCGATTTCTCGAAACAAACTTGAATTTGATATATTGCTCAGTTGAGATTTCTTGTCTTTGAGTAAAATCTCAGCTAGGTTTAAGTATTTTTCTCAAGTTACAGGACGGAGTCAATAGGAGAAATATCACCTAAGCAAAATCTCAAACTCTAGTTTGTTCGGAGAAATCGGGGCCAGTTTTATTATGCTCAGCTGACTATCAAAACTAGCCATAGTATGTCAATTATAATATAAGATAATTAGCGTTACCTACAATATGTAGTATGCTTGAGTAACATGTGACCTATTTGCGTCAGGTTCTGGTGGCCAGGAGAATGCCATGAACGAGCTGAGTGTGGACATCCTGCCCAACTGGCTGTGTTCCTCGATGTGGAGGCGCGTAGGAATACACGTGCTGGACGACCAAGTGTGCGTCGGTTATGGAGAAACGGGGGCGTGCTACGTGAGTAATGCGACCAAAAATATAATGCAGCTACAAAATAATATTTGTTTATTTTATTAATAATCATAATTAATCGTCATCATCACCATCAGCATCACTATATTGTTGTCGAGAACTATCCAATATGGTCAACTAAACTTGATATACTAAAATGATATTTTCCAATTAATGTGATTGATTTGTCTTGTTTTTGTCTGTTAACGATTGGTACCGAATGACATTCCGCGACGTCTACTACATTAAATAGATCTGCAATTGCAATTTTGATTCAAATACCGATCTCAACATGAGAAAGATTTTCATATTTGTTGCATCTTTAATTGTTCATGAAATGGAGAAAACATGAAAATAATTAATCTAGTTTCAATCTAGCGTCAATTATCGGCATTGATAATCCTACAAGTTCTTGTAGAAATTATAATTGCCTTGACCACATTCGTGGTATCCGGCATGTGTCGTGAAGACCTTACCATAATTCCTGACTACGCTTCTGACTACGCTCCTATCGTAGTCCAACGATCTTCACCACATTCAGCATAAGTGCCTTTGCCACGTTACGATTACGATTGTTCTGTGGAACTGGCCCCTTGTGTCCTTGAAGAAGTCATTCTTAATTTGCTTCTTGAAGACCTTTTATCCAGGCTTCTAGAAGACGTTTTATCTAGGCTTCTTGAAGACCTTTTATCTAGGCTTCTTGAAGACCTTTTATCTAGGCTTCTTGAAGACTGTTTATCTAGGCTTCTTGAAGACCTTTTATCTAGGCTTCTTGAAGACCTTTTATCTCGGCTTCTAGAAGACGTTTTATCTAGGCTTCTTGAAGACGTTTTATCTAGGCTTCTAGAAGACGTTTTATCTAGGCTTCTTGAAGACCTTTTATCTAGGCTTCTTGAAGACTGTTTATCTAGGCTTCTTGAAGGCCTTTTATCTAGGCTTCTTGAAGACCGTTTATCTAGGCTTCTTGAAGACCTTTTATCTAGGCTTCTAGAAGACGTTTTATCTAGGCTTCTTGAAGACGTTTTATCTAGGCTACTTGAAGACCTTTTATCGAGGCTTCTTGAAGACCGTTTATCTAGGCTTCTTGAAGGCCTTTTATCTAGGCTTCTAGAAGACCTTTTATCCAGGCTTCTTAAAGACCTTTTATCTAGGCTTCTTGGAGACGTTTTATCTAGGCTACTTGAAGACCTTTTATCTAGGCTTCTTGAAGACCGTGTATCTAGGCTTCTTGAAGGCCTTTTATCTAGGCTTCTAGAAGACGTTTTATCTAGGCTACTTGAATACTTTTATGTAGGCTTCTTGAAGACCGTTTATCTAGGCTTCTATAAGACGTTTTATCTAGGCTTCTCGGAGATCTTTTATCTAGGCTTCTCGAAGACCCTTTATCTAGGCTTCTTGAAGACCTTTTATCTAGGCTTCTTGAAGACCTTTTATCAAGGCTCTTTGAAGACAATGTATCTAGGCTTCTTGAAGACGTTTTACCTAGGTTTATTATTTTATCTAGGCTTCTTGAAGACCGTTTATCTAGGGTTCTTGAAGACGTTTTATCTAGGCTTATTGAAGACCGTTTATCTAGGCTTCTTGCAGACCTTTTATCTAGGCTTCTTGATGACGTTCTTCACGTTTCTAGAAAACTTGGCCACATGTCCGATAAGGTCTCTTTGACCATCTAACAAAACTGTATTTCTTTTCCAAAGGGCGGTGGTAGTGATAATGTCTGGCGCGATTTGTAGCAATAACTTGTATTATCGATGCATAAGAACAATCGAACAAGTCATGATCTTACGGCGCGATTTATAGCAACAACTTGTATTATCGATGCATAACCTATGTCCACCTGTCTGAGCGTATTCGATACAACATTCGGCCTACCCTAAGGTGACGATCGCGTGATGAAATTAGCCAATGAGTGTTTAGTCATTGGCTAATTTCATCACCCTAGGGTTGGTCGAGTTATTGAAACGAATACGCCCACTGAGAGCTGTCATAGCGCAATGATCTTCTGCAGAATACCGTGTAGGATCTGAGGAGTGCGAGTGTGTGAATCTGTCTCAATGCCCAAATATAACAGATATGTAACTCTTTGTATCCACAGGGAGATTCTGGCGGACCCTTGATGTGCGAGATAGGTGGCCGCTACTACGTCACGGGGGTCATGTCGTGGCTAATTAACAACTGCTCGGCTAGGGGGTTCCCCAACGTCTTCACACGGGTCACCAGCTACCTGGATTGGATATACGAAAAGCTGGATTATTATGATTGGTGGAGATATAACTAATTTATCATAATATACTGACAAGCAATTCTGTATATCTGGGAAATTCTGTAAAGTTGTACATATGTGTATGTTCTCTGGAATATCTGTTGTTTTACTGTGATGATAGTGTGAATGGACTATCTTCTTATTTTTTACTTTGAAAATTAATTCTTAGTTAGTGTATATTTCTTTACTTTGATATGTTTTGAATAGTTAAAAGCTTATTACATGATCATTTAATGTTGATATAATCCTAGTATTAAAAATCTATAATTATTTAACAATTAATTCAAAATATTAATCAAGTATGTGTGTCATATGCCTAACTAGAGGTATGCAAGAATATTAATGTTTACACATTTTCGTAATCGTTCAAATGCAAATACATGTACTAGTATACTAAATTTGACATATACTTGTGTTAATATATTTAAGCTTAAGAGACAGACCTCTCACATTTGCAATTGGTTACCTTATCATGTTTATCAATGGCATATGTTGATGCCGCCAGCAGGGAAAGGGTTAATATTCAAAGTGTCCATCAATGAGCTAGCAAAGTGTAGAAATGTGTATATTGTACAAACCAGGGATCTCCCGAACGAAACGGGATATAGCATTAACTACAACCTCATCCTCAAACCAAAACGGTACTTAATTTCGTTCAGGACTCGCTTCATGTGGTACACATGGCACACATCTAGAGGGAAAACTTTGCAAATAGCCAACTAATTACATCATTTTCCTGATGAATTTGGTGTCAAAATCTATCCAATTAAATAGATTATATGATTTTTCTTTTATAACTCATAGACTGTTTGTGCAAGCCTCTATTTAGATATATTCCAGGGGTACCACATGAAGCGAGTACTAAACGGAATTTGGATGCGGTTATCTTAGAGCGTATTCATTTCATCATTCGACCAACCCTAGGGTCGACACTCGAGTAATGAAATAGCCAATAGAATACCTCGTGATTGACCCAGAAACCTTTCCTGACCTCTCTGGGTCAAGCACGAGGTGTTTTATTGGCTAGTTCATCAAACCTATGGTTGGTCGAGTGATGAAACGAATACGCTATAAGAGTTACGCCTGTTTCGTACCGGAGAGCCGCCCAGACTTGGTGCGTTGAGGCACTCTCATCAGTCACGAATGATCTCCGTGTAAATCACTAGTATGCATCTGTTTTGTAAATAGTGTAAACATAATTATGTAAATATCATGAATGTGTACAAAGTACTTGACTATTTATATAGCAGGACAGGAGATATTAATCGACTTGTATTTAGTTCAGGGTATCGATTCTAGATAAACGCATATCCATATGACGATATATAGCGCTCTATGCCTGATCATCATGTAGCCTATACAAGAGATCGCTACGAAAGTGCTATGGTCTCGTAGTATAGATGCTAGCGATTCGAGAAATACATGATTCCAAGGCATGCGTTTCACGAAAGGGTTGTAGACCTAATTTAGGCCGGGCATAAATGGAGATCTACGTCATTTCCTCCTATAGTAAAACCATGGCGTATACCTAGATTTAGGCCCGGACTACAATGCAATGCAGACCAGCAAGGACTTTTCTGTAGGACATGGCGTAACTCTAAGTTGACTGCATCCTCGAAAACGCAAGCCATTATGACTACACTAACCTCCGTCAATTGATGGAGGTTAGTTTAGTCATAATGGCTTGGATTTTCGAGGATGAGTTGACTGGAACTCCAACCTTATCAACTGGTATTATCTATGGTAAGGTGTGTCGCAAATAGGTGAGATTCCCGCAGCGACGTTAAACTCACTCTCGTTAGGTTGGAGGTATTAGACCTATTAAAGACCCTACGCTCCTTCGGCAATGTTTCATATATTATTTTCTATATTTACAATAATTTATAATGGATATTATAACATATGATGGTTCAGAAGACATGTTTCTATATATACCAGCTTGGAATTTCGAATACGCGTATCAAAGGTGAAAGCACATGAACAACAACAAACGTATAGAGTAGCGACATCAACAAACGTATGCTAGCGACAGCTCATGAATGTCGGTTGCGTATAAGTCGATTGGAAGAACAACTGTCTGTTCGCTGTGGCGCTAATAATATATAGTGTGTAAGCCTATAATATATACGTATTTTTTACAAAGGGCAATATTCTATTTACTTGTCTTATTGCATAACATTCTACGGACACAGTTCGTAACGAAATTCAGTTGGCAATGCGAGCAATTTAACATTGTGGCAGATATAATTATCTAAATTGCGGAATCCTATTTCATGGATAAATATAGACCTACTATAATAGTAGGCCTATGTGCTTTCAGCTACGCGCACGCGTATTCTGTGCGTATTATTTGCGTATTCAACCCTCCGAGTTTATTGTGTTCCTTATTTGAAAACAGAACACAAGTTACCTAAATGAAATGTCTTATTGATTTTTGCCAATAATTGTATATACGTATTATACATTTGTAAATATATGATAACAAAGATAACAAAGGTTTACTTTGCTATCGTGACAATTATGTACAGTTTATATATTTTTACCCAATGGAATTTGCATTATGTATATAGAAAGTTGTGACATGGTTCAATAAAATATATAAAAGATACACCAGCGTCCTTGTGGTACCTGAGATAATACGAAATGAGGAGAAAGAGATGACAATCACTTAGTCTGTGTCACACCTTGTTCTCACCCAAATACTCCTGTTCAAAATATCACCCTGTACCAGTTAAGCAAGTCTAGATTACTGGAGAACAAGTAAAGAATGTCAGTGGCTCCTTTCATATAACTATAATACCAATAAATAGTATTAATTTACTTTAACCCTCTGGGACTATTGATAGTCTAACAATCACTGTATGATAGTTGTTGGAATGATGACACCGAATGGAAATAGTTTATTATCAACGATTACTATCTTGTCAAACAGTCAAAGCAGAAAAAGAGGGAGAGAGAGAGAGAGAGAGAGAGAGAGAGAGAGAGAGAGAGAGAGAGAGAGAGAGAGAGAGTAGACAGAGAGGGTGACAGAGAGCAGACAGAGAAGAAGAAGAAAAGAGAGAGAGAGAGGGACAGCAGACAGAGAAGGAGAGAGGAGAGAGAGAGAGAGAAAGAGATACAGACAGACAGAGACATACAGACAGACAGACAGACACTGCAGAGAAGGGGAAGTGACGGGGTTCACATGGGTTTGGGTTTGTGGAGAGTGTGTGTGTGTGTGTGTGTGTGTGTGTGAGATATATATATATATATATATATATATATATATATATATATAGATATATGGGGAGAGA
>JAVCKX010127365.1:0-10582 GCA_034780695.1 Lepetodrilus gordensis
ATGTAGCATTGGTCTAACATGTGTAATCTTATGTAGGCTAAATAATTAAATAAAAATGTAAAATAACATAATTTTAAGTTATGTCCTTAAAAAAGTGTACTCACGTGAGTACACTGCGTATAGGAAGCTACGCCGATGGTTATCCTAATCTCACTTCAAGACATAACTAGTGTGTAAGTTATGCAGTTTCCATGGGCCTATGCAGTTTTTACGGAACACTAAATCTAGGTTAATTCTATCCCGAATTACTGTTGGAATTAAGTAGGGTTCCACGCAAACTAGTTATAAGAGGGCATCCAGTAAGATTATTACCTTTTCTACTGTATTATCTTACCATTCCTTAAATGTTAATAATAAAAATATGAAATATTCATAATAAATGTAATTCTCTATTGATTCACAGTAAATAAGCTGTCACAAGTGTTGAAATAATCTACTATCCGAAGTGTTGAAATAAATGTTAGAATATGCTATTAAAACAACTGGGGTTAGTTGTAACATTCATATATACTTTATAGACAATATGTGTTACAACCAACCCCGAAAGATGTGTTACAAGCTACCATAGTCGAACCATACTTCATACCACGATATTGCGGTAAAATGAAATAAAACTTCACTTGCTTACATTAGTAGAGGACACATGTTGCTTGAATTAATAGTATATGACTAGATGCATACCATATATAATAACAGCCACATAAGAATATTTGTAAATGTTTAGAAAAATACTTACATGCCTCTAAAACTAAATTCTGTCATAAAAAGTGTAATTTTGGAAACAGGGCATTGTTACTCCGTACACAGGACTTTGAATACTTATAATAGCATAATATACTATCTATCTATATAATAATAGTATTATATAGATATAGATAGTATAATATGTTATTATAATTATTCAAAGTCCTGTGCTCCGTATGAGAATGGCGCGAAGTGTTGTGCAATTACTTCGAAATAAAACAGCTATGGCATGATAATCTTTGGAATTACCGGTATTGGCGTTGTTACAACCTACCCGTGTTACAACCAGCCCCGGTCTCCACTACATAACAACATAATATAGACCCAGATGTATTTGGACTACTTTTATACTGATAAGAACATCTTTAGGCCTTAGAAACGTTGAATACTAACTGAGAAAAAGTTGTGTGTTCAGCCTGATATGCTCATGATTCTACAGGAGTTTCAATAAATGATAGGTCTACATTATGTAATAATACTGTAGGCTATATAGAATGTGATTATCAATATTATATACATATATATATATATATATATATATATATATATAATATGGTGCAGGATTCGTCTTGTAATTAAGCCTATGTCTAAAACCATTACCATTAATATTTGATAAATTGACTGGCGTGAGTTTGAAAATGAATATATTTGAAGTAGGCCTATTGACGAAGAATTACATACATTTTTATATGTAGGCTATTCATACAGAATTATGACTAGGCTGCATATAAAATTGTACGCATCTTTATTTTCTTTCATCGAATTTACGCCAGTCAATTTGTCAAATAAAGTCAATAATTTTGTCATTTCAAGCATTTTAAAATTGACTGATAAATCGAAATCCACTGAAAATTTAAGCAATTTTACACATTGCATAATTTTAGACATAGGCCTAGGCTATAACGTGGAATCCTTGTGAAAATGTAGGCCTACATCACTTTTTGTGTGTATAACTTGCAACAGGCCTACAATTTATCTACAGACTAATAGAGAACTATATAATTATTGTAGACAAGCAAAATGTGCATACTTTCAGATAAAATACGCTACCATGAAATATATTAGCAAACCGTGATTGCATCTGGCAAAACTATACGCATGTGCTGTAATACATCTACTCAGTATAAATATATTTCTTTAGTAGGATTGCTACAACACATATAGACCTAATTGTGGTTTAAATATCTGTTAAATAGGCCTACATCATGAATATTAAAAGTAAGTTTTGTCGAAAAGCATAGACTTAGCTTTTCGCTTATGTATGAAATATACCGCTGCGACGTCTAGTGCACTGATATAATTCATTTATTCCAATGACTGTTCTACGTGCAAGCATATACATGTACATGCATCAAGGATTACTTCAAGACAAGTTTTGAGAACTTTCACATTTATTGGTTTTTAAGCAAAAACGGACATTTCCCTGAGAGACAAACATATTAGTCAAACGGCTTGTGAGAATGAAGACATTGACTATCTGACATAATCTGATTTACAAGAACATCTACTATTATGATCTAATTTATCATTTATTGTAAGTTAAATTGTTAGCAACGTACATGTTTACGTGACAATGTTTAAATGTATGCTTGAAAGAGTATTCTAATAATAAAAAAGTCAAGTGCTTGAATGTAGTTTGTTATATTTTATGGACGATTCTCTGTCCGTGCGATTGAAGCGGCTGTATAATCCTCTTAAATGTCGTCTTTCCCAGATCAAAGGACATTGAAAATACAGTCATATTTATTATATACAATATTATTAATATAGATACATGACATAACATTCTATTACACACTTATTCAAACAGCTACGTATCCTTCATGTCTCACTAGAAATCAATCTAAATATTTGATTGGACAAGTATATTCTATGATATCAGAAACTTCAATGTGAATCAAACTGTACCTTACTTGCTTCAATAGTGAAACCAGATAATATGATATTATTTCCTTTTCAAACAGAACACTGTCACAGTTCTTTCATTTATGTACCACACACAATATATGTAAAGTATGTAGACTAATAAAAGTCTTCAAGTTGACAGAGGAGAAGGGAAGTAACTTTAATCAGGAATGCTGCATTCCAAAATTAATTTATTCACATAGGCTTGCCAAGAAGTTCAACCTCAGTTTTAAAATAATGATTTGAAGATACACAGTTATGTACAAACAAAATCAATTAAAATATTTACTTAGCATTTTTTTCTACAATTTCATTCAAAATCAATGAGTGAATATGGAGTTTAACATTGCTGCAGGAATCTTTCAGCCATTTGCTACGATTAAACATTTAACTATTTTACTATATGTGTTTTAAAAATAAAGACGTTTAAAAATGAAGAAGCATGAAAAAAATGCCGAAAATTGTAGCCAAAATCAAAGCAAATCTATTATTAGTATTCAAAATCGCCCACTAGATGTACCAATAATGTGTACTACCAGGTATGTCTACAAAGATTCCAGCTTTAAACATGCTTAGTCAATGTCACTAGCAGACGCAACTCTACCCACGAGCCAATCAGCACACAGCACGCTGAACCAGGATTTAATCTATTGCACAAATACAATTTCCACATTTACACTGGTGAATCTTTCATGGAGTTTCTCACAAGCGGTGTTTACCACAGAGTTGGGCGCCATTGATCTCTGCCGACGGTGCGCTGAATGTGGGATGTTCAGTACCCACGTAAACTCTTATCTGATGCAAATCTGTACAAACTGGTTTATTAATTCATTGGATTAGCACCAAAAACAATATGCAAGCTTAGCATGTCTCTTATTGTATGTCAAAAATGTTGGAAAACATTTATATTTTTTAAAGTATCTTAAAAGATTTTTGGAAAAGTTGTACAAATATTTTTTAAGTACCGGTAGAAGATTTTGTATTTTTTCTATAAATTGCTTTCATTGTCTTTCACAGGGACTACCATGTATACTACATGACAATTTAATATTTATCCCATAAAAAAATTGTATTACAAAATTCGTTATAAAGTTGTGTGAGCTTTGTTGTGTGTCAGTATGGATATTAATGTGAGTGTTCTACTTTATCAGTGGCATCAGAATCATGTTACCATAATGGCCAAGCATAGCTTCTTGTTATTAGGCCCAAGTATATATGTTACTACATTTTTTATTTGAGAGATCTTTCCTTTATAGGATGGAGATTAGCCAGTAATCAATTAATTATGTTATTATTTACATTGTTGTCACAATTACACATCAGCATGGCTTTGCTATTGGTGTTAATTTGATTGACATGTATATAATTGCTTTGAGATAAACAATAACATTTCCTTTTGAAAATAACATATGATTACCAGATTTATTAGAATTAGCTTCAAAACTTCAACAACAAAATTCAATTTGATGAAATTTGCAATCAGTATGTGTACGTGTATGTAGATTCAATGGCTGAAGTGGCCTTGGAAGTCCTATGAAACAATGAAGCATATTACATTAACATTAACAAAATGTGTTGTTTTTTGGCCCTTGTGTGTCCATTGAACTGGGGAGATGAACAAAACATTTATATGAACAATTCAGGATTGGAATATGTTACAGACTAGTATCTACTATTCTTCTTTCTTATAATACTACTAATAATAATGTATGTATTTATATTGTGTAGTAATGTAATGACAATCAGGTGTGCTCTGTGCACATCACGAATAAAACTAAGTGAAGACGTATTCAAGAAATATATAAAAACTCTTCTTTTTAAGAGATCATTCACCAATTAATATGATATATGCACAGAGCATACCTGATTGTCATTGCTGTGCAATATAAATGCATACATTATTATTAGTAGTACATATCCGAATCCGCGGTGCATTGAATGGCGTTATACCGAGGGTGCACTGTAGTAGTATTATAAGAAAGAAGAATACTAGTAGATACTAGTCTGATTTTTTGTTGCCATTCCAGTACTTAACAATCATCCATTTATTTCCTCAAGAGATGTTTAATCCATCTGACGCAATATATGGTTAAAAAGCATTTCTACCACTATCGCACCATCTATACTTTAACTATAAATAGGAAAGTCACTCGTCAAGTGGCATTCATTCAATCACCAGGTTCCACAAAAGAAATTCTCTACCGACTGGTGTTACAGAATTATTGTAATTACTGACTTACTTATCTATGCTAATGAGATCTAATAACCGGAGAATAGAGCACATTTTATTGATTGAAGGAGTCTTCTCGGAGTTTCGGACTGTCAGGTTCCAGGCTGTTTTCCATATGCTAACTTTGTGCAGGTCCTCCAGGTCTTTGATCATTAACGGCTGGTAACCAATTTATCGTACAAGGAATTTATCAAACCTGACTATGAATTAATGATGTCTTTTAGGTTTGTTTTAGAATAGAATGAAGAGGATTTATCTCGGGGATAGATTGGGAGATAGCAGATGATTACTATTTGGACTAAGGAAAGAAGTGTTTGTTGTTGATTTATGTTTGTAAAGATTTATTTTCAGTAAAGATGTATTTGTAATACGTTGTAGCTATGTGTATTTATATAGAGTAAGTTTAATTATTATTAGGTCATTATAACCCACACACATTATGCGTAATTTACATACCGTACACAATAATTATTAGTATATATGTATGATATATTATTTGCTCTGAAGTGGATTGTCATTCCTAAATGCATCATTCTACTCTGTGAACAAATATGTGTTAAATCTATGTTTGTATACAGTCAATATATTTTCTAAAAAAACGCACACACAGAAAAGTTTTCAATCTATTTCTTGGGTTTTGAGGTAGGGATTAAAGGATGAGCGGTTAAATTATTCAAGCACGGTATGGATAAATAAATACTGATACAAAAATGTCAGTATTTATTTATCCATACTGTGCTTGAATAATTTAATACCTTGAATACCTTTTTTTTCACATTTGCTAGGAATTGGGTAATTAATATGGTTTCTTTTCTATTTCAGACCACCACATTGACATATTGTCATGAAACAAGATTGGTAGCAGTCCACACATGTCAAGAGAGTCCTGGGTCTGGCTTCACAAAACAATATTAGCTCTATGAGAGTCAAGTGTTCGTACATTGACATGAATAGGCAGTATGACTCTCATAGCGCTATGCTAATTCTAAGAATCGGTACCCTATAGTAGTCACATGCACTAGCAATGTACATATTTACATCCTCTTCCTTCCATTCCTATTGACATTGAAATGGCTCCACTTGTGGAACAGGACCATGGGATTCGAACCTGAATTACCTAGATGCAAGTCTAACACTCTACTAACTTGGCCCTAAGATTATGAAACATTTTAAGTACGATTTCATGCTCAAGCTTAACTTTTGAGGTTATGAAATCGTACTCAAAAAGGTTTCGTAATCTCAGGACCAGTATGAGCATTTTATATTACATGGCTATATTTGGCATTCCTCTTCTTGGCCATACAGTTTTACAGAGGCTTTAGTCTACTTTCATGCAGGTCTGTAGTCATGGGCTTTAACATTTGGCCTTCAGCTTTCATTCTGGGCCCAGTACTTATTAAAAGCAGGCAGTTAGGAGAACAATAATTAATGGAGGATTATTCCTAGCCCTCCACCAACCACAAACAGTGCATGTGATATCACTGGAATACTGGTGAAAATGGAATATCCTCATCCTACACTTCATTCATATGGCTTCTATAATCCTCACCATTGGGCAGGAATTGTGTTGAATTCTGGTTCGACACATTAATCTCAAAATGATCTGGGATTTTTTTCATGCCACATAGGATTTCAATTAACCATTAAAGATGATGGCGATATCCAAAGACTAATTACATTGACTACTTAACAGCCGTGAGATACACGCAGATTCTCCGATGGACAAGAGAACTCCTTCAAACGACCTTGACAATTGTGGTGATTGATTCATACAATATATCTACCCCTACTCGGGCCGTAAAGTGGCCATCTAAATATAGCACTTGAGAACACAAATTATGTTATACTGGCGCCGTTCTGTATCTATAGAATTTGGGTTACTCATTGATGCAGCGGAGTAGTCTGATAGCCATGGTTCAAGACGGAATAAAATTACTTGACCTCAGAGACTAACATCGCAGTCGAGTGATTAACAGCAAATGTGGAGGAACCACCATTGTGGGATGGGATGGGATCTCTTTGGATATGGTTGGCACTTGTTGGCTGACATTGCTGAAGACGCCTCCTCCATGTCTAGATGGCTCCCAGACTACCGGTATCTCTTGTTTGCGGGAAAAGTTGTGACTTAATATTAATATTTCTGTTTTGATTTGAAACAATACATGCATGACAATTTACCATACTTCATTTTCTTTGGTTGCCATTCTCAAAGCGTTAAACCTATGTGTATTTGTAGGAGCCTTAATGTATCCTTTTGTACTAAATCTATGTTATTTCTTGGATGTTTCTTTATAAGTATCTAGGGAGCTAATTGACTACAAAGCATCGATTACATAGAACATAAAAACAGTATCATGATACAACCAAAAGTATTTTACCTAATTCAAATAAAGATTTTTTCCAGAAAACAAAAATAAGTGTTCTTGTTCAACTTGCTTTGGAATCAATACCAACGGCTGAAGACATGCAAGAAAGATATTTAATCATGGATCTACCAATACAATGTTCAGTGATCTACCAATGCCATCCCTCTGTGTCCGTGGTAATGACTGATGGCCACTTTGGTTAAGACCACGGTAAATAGTGTAACTGATTGGTGATGCCAAATTTGTGTCTCCCACTGGGAGGAGTGGGCCACGGAGCTCTCACCTTGGCTGGATTGAGCAGAGAGAGGAGGTAGACTGCCGCAGCCCGAGGACGTGTTCACGTAATGAAATGTCTGTCCCGAGAGAAGAGGGTTTTCGGATGAAATCAGTGTTGGGGTACGGTTATAGCAGCCCCGGACATCAATACTGGTGATGGATGAGACAAATAGTTTGTTTGTTCCCAGTTTGGAGACTCCCCGTAGGGTATTTTCCCAGGAAGTCAACGTAATGAAGATCGGTCAAATGGCACAGGATGTCACAAGGCAGCCTTCAAGAAGCGCAGTGTCATTGATGAAGCAAAGAATTTAAGTTTCTAATCTGAATAACTTCTTTTGTGGATATTTATGGATTCTAAGAAATTGATGTGACAAGAAATTAAAATGATTTTATGAGGATTGTTGTTTATGGGCAAAAAATACCAAATTTGCAAAATTATGTTTTATCCTTCTCGATGTATTCGAACATTGTATTACCTATGTTGTCATTAACTCTCTAAATTGATATTATATCTAGTTGAAAAGTCAATATTGATATTTTACACATTAAGTTCAATGAGCATTGGTTTATTAATGAGATGTTATTGATGTGGAAATGGAAAGTAATCCATACTATCTAAATGTGATCTCTTTTAAATGATGAGATTGCTTTAAAATAACTTAAACAGTAAATAGGAATTAAATATTAATTTGTTTTTAATATTTCTGAAGATCCCATTTCTACAATATGTAATATTTTGCACTAAATTAAATCTATGATAAACAAATCTAATGAATTGAAAAAGGCATCAGGCGACCTTTTGAGGTCAACAACAATTTTAATGATTATTATTTTATATAGATTTCATGTAGCTAATACTATCATAATGCAGAAAATTAAAACTGACAAGCTGTGATATAAACAAAATTATCTTTTAATTTATTTGTAGAATCTCCCAAAATATAAAATACCGGTAATACAAAATCATCATCTCTAGAAAACTAACAAACATCAAGCTTTCAATTTAACTTTTCAATTATATTTTGTATCAGTGATTTCTACTTTCACAATCTCATTAAAATTAGATACAAAACTGATGCTCAGATCTTTGAACATCGCTACCTTTCCAAAATAATGTCAAAATGTTTAAGGGAGGAAACGAGATCTGATTTTAATTAGATTTCTCTTTTCCAAAATGAAAAAAAAATTGTACAAAGGAATATCCTGTAGAAAATCACTACCGGGTATTTATTATTTTTAACCAAATGAGTGAAATTGGTGTATTGGTAGATTAGTGCACCTTGTAACATGAGTGAAGATCACAACAAAGTCATTTATGGAAGACATGTTTATTAACCTTGGTAGTCAACTTCAGAATCCTTGCCTAGACAAATTCTACAAAAATATGAATATTGCGGAAACTTGCTTAATTTATTACCACATTAATCACATAATCTTGCCCATGTCAATATAGCATGTTCTACTTCGCAAGGTCATTCTCCTGGCTCTAATGCTACTAAATAATGCTTATTAGACGTTTATCTCTCTAATACACAATTAATCGTGCGCTAAATCTAGTCGGAACATTCTATCTGATTATTGATTCAGTGGGAGGAAATCTGAATTTGTAATAATGCCTTTTTTAACAGAGAATGGCTTCAGCATGATAGAACATGTTTCATCATCGGTGTAATGTCGTTTTCGCCTCGTAACTTGAGTCAAGACTACAGAAATCCACTTAAATCAGACACAGAACATGGGATGGCCCAAGCAGGGCCCAGCAGAGAATTCCCTTGGGCCATTGGTTATATCCTTTGTAATTTCTTCAGACAGCAATATCTCGAAGAATAATGTGGTATTTGTTCTAATCTACCATTATGTTTATTAATGTGTATAACCACTCTGTTTTGTTCCACATGGGATTGTTAAATGGTTTTACATATTGAAAATTGTACATGGTAATCCATACTATCTAAATGTGAGTATATTTTTTAGGATGAGATTGTGGTACTTTTGAGCAATGGTGTCATAGGGATAATTTATTATTGAGAGAAAGAATATTCAATATGTTACATGTACATCCACGCCAATAAAGTATACCAAAATACTTTCAAATCTTCCTTGGCTATTTTGGTTTCAATGTGGCAATCCTAGCTTGACGTTTGTGCTTCTGTAATGTCTGACCTCTCCGAAAAAAATAGAAGCAAATCCCAAAAATCAATTGCACCTCGGGGATGGTAAGCGAGAGAGCTTGTGTTAATTCAAGAAATCTATAGGAACAAAGTTGTAAGATAAACTTCCGCTGTTCCGATGCTATCTTTGGAAGGACTCCACACAGAGGAAACTGCACCCCAGGCTTTTCCATGTCGAAATATCCTCTAAGCTTGCTTCCTTCAAAGTGGCGAACTGCGAAGGAGTCAATGGACAGAAATCAGTGATATTCAAATATTGATGACAAGAAACTGAAATCTTTAACATTAAATCAATTAATCTTTCTTATGTGTTTCCTTCCTGAATATCCGTTTGGCATTTATAATCATGAATCTGATACTAACTATATATACATGTAGTGCATTTTGAAAATTGTCTTTCGTACCTTGTTGACAAAATACTTTTACTTTTCAATATCAGTATATTTTACTTCAATGTTAGGGAAAATATATATCCACAATAGGAGTACAGTATGTGCAACATGGCTTTCGATATAGGTATTGAATTATCCAGATTCAACTTGGTGGATCCAGGAACCCATTCCACAAAACCATCATAATAACTCCTATACATTAACATTGAGTTACAACTCTCATAGTGTTATATCATTATTTATGATTATTCAATGGAATGAGGACTAGAACAGTAAAAATAACATCTTAAATATCTTGAAATTTTTCTTTCAGTTATTCAAATCTAATTCAAAAGTAGTTAATACACATGAATATAAATATTAACATGTGCAGATTCAAAATTTTCTTCATAATTTTTACAATGGTTCTGATGAAAAAAAACACATAAAGTACTTCATTATCATGTTATGGTGTGGGTTTGTAAGGGAATTGATTGAAGCCACTTGACAACTTGTAAT
>JAVCKX010127387.1:0-10581 GCA_034780695.1 Lepetodrilus gordensis
ACACACAGACACACACACACACACACACACACACACACACACACACACACACACACACACATATATATATATATATACATACACACACACACACACACACACACACACACACAAACAACCATATATATAATTCCAAAACATCCCAGCAATTGCGATTTCCAAAGACATCCTTCGCGAAACTTTAAACAACATCATCTTCGAAATTACGTTGTTTCTCAAGTTTTAACATACAAATTACTATTATTTCTGTAATATTGAAGAATACAATAAGAACTCATAATATCTAAATATACGCAAGTCTGTCGTTCCCCTGTCACAAATTGTGAAAGACGATAAGGCATTATTACATATGAAAACGCCATGAAATCTTATTATTAGCACATAATGCGACATTTCTGGCACCTGTTTGACTGCTGTTGTCATAAACAGTTACTCTCGCTCTCGTGTTACTAATCGACATCGCAGTTTTCCTACAGGGAGGGCCAGTTTGAGACAACAGTTTTATTACCCCCTCGTACATCGCGCATAAGAACAAATGCGCGATCTGAAGCCTCGTCGGTGTCCCCGAAGAGAAACAGAGAGTGATTTATGTGCCATATTGTTTCTCAAATCTCGCGAGATCACGCAGTAAAAGGCGAGAACCTGACCTGATGTCTATGTATCGCAATGCGGTTTTTTGAAGATTATTTATGTGTAGGAAAGCGTGTTATATTTCCCGGAACAAACAACCATTTGTAATAAAATAAAACTTTATCGAACCTGTTGTTCGTAAATTATGTTACCAAGTTGCCTTTTTGTCAAGGTGCAATTCAATATATTGTGGATTTTAAGGTATGTTAAAGTATTCACTTGTTCTCACTTTAAATTTAACAGTATTATTGAATTAGCATGGTGCTACTGTCTATAGCATATCAACTTATCAAGTAAACAGTGCATATGTTTTTTTAACATCTGCTTACATTACGATTCAGACAAAGTAACAAAAATAATGGTTATATAATTATTTTATATTTTCACATTTAAAATTACCTCTATTTAGTAAAGTACTAAAATTGTAAACAATGCCAAATTTAAATTAGCCTTTATTCAAAACAATATTTGTGTGATCTACAAATAACTTTACTCTTCACAATATACATGATAATTATATTGAATATTTCATTTGATAACAAATTTGTAGGTTAATACAATAAATAAACGGAAAGGAAACCATGTCCAAGTCTTAAATAGGGGTACGCACCACTTGGTTTCATGTATAGGAAACTGGAAAGGTTCATGCCGAAATGCAAATGCAAGGTTTCTAGCAGCGCCATGCTGAAACAAAATGTCACTTGAGTATAGGCATTGGCCTGCTTCTGCTCAATATTCCATATTGATAATCTATATTTGTAAGAAACCTACAACAAATAAGTTGTTGAGAAATTGTCAATGACATCATACATGACAGATTCATTGGATTTTATGTTTAAAATGTACATATCTAAATTCAACTAACATATCAGAAAACCTTAATTTTTCTCATTTTAATTTACAAATGTGTGTGCATCTCAATGAAATTACGATCATTCATTTGGCTATAATATTACCAGCAACATTTATTTAACCAGCTGTGCTTATGTAATTCACAATAATCCTATTACTTTCCCATAAATTCCGGCATGTCACTAATGGTATCTGCGCATGTGCCTGACAGAGAGTCAATAAAACACTGCTTTCCTAATGACTTATTTTGTTTGTCGACACGGTAGATGGCAGCGTCAGCAAGCGGACAATATATTGCCTTCCAACAGCCAAACACTTCTAATTGGTAACGGCATATCCCTAATCGACAACTCAGACTCGATATGGAATCAGTTGTCAGGTTTGCCTACGAAGAGAAACTGATAAACTGTCGTGTAATAGTCAATATATTGAGATATTAGTATAATTATGTCAATGTTGTAATGCGCACGTAGATCATATTCAATGGCCTTCGTTGATCAACAAATTATTAAAACTCATTATATAACTAAACATTAAAGTAGGTGTCGCACACATTTGGGGAAAACAAAACACATAATTTATTGGTAATGGTGGGGAAATGATATTTATTTAAATTGTGATAGAAATCTAGAATCTAGAACGGTTATCTTCGTAATGATATATTGTTTAATAACAATCAGTAATTTATTAATTTCAGCAATATTGAATTACCTGACGTACGGAAAGACATAATGACGCTTTAATGATTTATGTTTAGTTATTACCGTACTCTTATATATAAATATGTCTATGCTACCAATTTTCTTGTAAATAACATATTTCATCATTCGGATACATTCAGAAGCAATAATATTCTATTGATGCTGAAATAAAGCATCAAATGAATTTCGCAGACAGATGAACAATTTATGGCTCTTAACATTGTTTATATATAAGTAATATTATATTACGTATAATACATTCAAATAAAATAGTGTAGACAAATATAGAGCGAAGAATTGTGTAGACAAGTATTATGAGAGAATGTATAAAATAAGTAAAGTTGAAAGGAAATGAACAATAAATATAAAGTAGATATAATATATCCAGCAGCTAATTTAAAGTAGCACATATTCATATATACGTATTAATTATAGTGTAGCCATATGGGGCTAGTAAGCAAGTAAAAAATGTGTATTATATATAGCATGAAGAACATAATGGATTTCGAAGTTTTAGTTCAGATGAGCTTAACAAATACCTGTCGGTTTTGGCTTCATTTTACGTACCATTTAAAATTATAACAGGAACTTCACCTGACAGTATTATTGACTCTGTATTACACACATTTTACTTGACATAACCGCATTGCAAGCATTTCAAACAATTACAAAACTTGGAGTACAAACTACAGTCGCTCAATTTCCACCGTAGTTTTAACGTGATTCAATGTAGACCTGTATCTTTTTCAGAAACGATTGTTATAAATTCATAGAATCTCTAGAATGATTAGTCTATTTTAATTGTTGGGAATGGAGTTGCCAAGCTTCTGAGAATAATATCGTTTCATAATGGCTCCATCATTTTCCGCTTAGGTGGAACCTTGTTTGAGAAAGCATGCACATGGCATTACCTTACCGGAAATTACGTCATTGATACTCAACATAGCACCGGATCTGGCAGTAATTTAGACATAGATCATTGACGTAGGTGTGAACGGAATATAGTGTTCACCAACTGTGACAATGTCATCTGGGATGCTACAAAGTCCATATTTGAATAATCTAGACAAATGTACATTCATGGGAATATTGTGGAAATATGGTTCATGTAAAATGTGTTTTAGTCTGTGTCAACTGTACTATCTAGTATGGTCAAAAACATACTCTTGGATATATTCTAGAAGTAATAATGATTATACCCAGATTAGTTTGTTAATATCAAACATATATATATCCAACCTCCCAAACCCTTAGGCCATTTCTACAATCATAGAGATGCGATCGACTATTGTATATACTAATTGCTAAGTAAATTATCGATTCTTAAAAATAAAAATTAATGTCGGCATATATTTTGTGAGGAAGCTTTCTACCAAATTTGGAACTCGCCTTGAGGAACCTAATGTCAATCGTCTTCATATAAATGTCTGCAAGTTTTTGAAGAGTATACTTGGATCCTGTAGACGTATGGAAATTATTCGTTATTTCAAAGTATATAAAGGTAAATGTATATACCAAAAAAAAGCTTCAGGCCCTGAATCAATTTTGTTGAGAACTCATTTCTATAAAATGTACAATGCAATTCGATAGTTCAGAGACAGGAACCAGTCAAAGAGCTAAACCCAGAACACATCCGTTAAATAAGACCGATACCGTTTTGAATTTCACCAACTTATCAACAGTATCGTCTTTATTGCACCCAGATAATACCCATAGTATTACTTACTTAGAGGTAACGATTATACAATAGATGTAGATCTACCCTACGTATGTTCTCTAACATTTAATATTTTCTTTTACAGTCATCGTGTGTGTTCTTACCCGATTTTCCATCAAGTGCTTGTAGAAGTGATTCTTCCAACAAGTACACCTCGAGGAATAGTGGCTCTAGTTTATTGCTTCAACGCAGAGAGGGTCTAGGCCCGCCCCAATCATCAGTGCCACTGGATCGCCATTTCTCCGTCTCCCTAAGGGACGGTCACAGAACTCACGGATACCTGTTTTTACATTAACGATAAAAAATGTAGCAAGTACTGTAAAATTACCGCGTCGTGTTCCCTCCGACAAACGAAATATCACTCTTAAAAGCCTGTTCGAGGTACCATTCAGGGTTGGATTACAATTCGCATTATCCGAGATGATATTGAAGCGGTTAATGATTGGAGTAGACAATGACGAAAGGCCCAAGTGGGATTAGGAAAGTGTTGTATCAGATATATGGTAGTGTGGCAGAGTTGGGACGGAGGGTAATGCTCCGAATAACAAGGTAACCAGAACATGTCGCGTGTTCAGAATGTTCAGATAGATATTTCATGGTCATCAATCACATTGAAATGACTTCATTGGGTGTGTTGGTGTGTGTGTGTGTGTGGGGGGGGGGGGGGGGTGTATATGTAATGGAGATCATACACACGACATTATTTCATGATTTGACATTGATTCCAAGGATTGAATACGTTTAATTATATGACCAAATTTCAATTTGCCAATGATATTCACATTTGGTAAATGAATAATTTTAACCGTCTCATATTATTCGTTATGGTATGCGTACCTCTATCACTCATTCTTTACGATATAACTTTCTCATTTACCTTTACCTTTTTAAATGAAAGAAGACATTTAAATGTATACATATTTGGCCATTTACTAAATTTGTTGGGATATATAACATTCTCAATATATAACATTGAATAAATAATGATATTCGTCAGCAACATCACTCGTAGAATTGCCAATTGGTAACATCGCATATGTAGGTGCATGTACTGACTTTAAATCGCATTCTGATTCACAGTCGGTGTGGGCTGATTCTGGGCTATATTTAGCAACAATTTGATGTCAATAAATATACGCAGAAGCGAATAATATACTCAGTAATCCCAGTGGAATCGGTACAGAAGTCATTCTATATGTTAGGCGGGGTTAGTTCATTTGTCATTGGTGGAAATGAAAGATATTTACATACGGGAATCGCAGAATAAAGTACAGTATAATTGCGGTATTCAATTTCAGAAATCAAATTTCTCTTTTGATCATCTGGGAAATAATTGTTGTTAGAAATGGGCCCTGTCAACGAAGTATACGGTCATATGTTGACCACGTGAGTGGATGGAGTGAGGATGGGGGGAGGGGGGACTCTAGGTGCTAAACGCCCTCGGACACGTACATCTAAGAGCGTTCCACCTTCCCAACCCCCTGCTCTTTGGGGGCACGGGGAGGGGGGAATAGTGCCGGGGGAGGAGGGGTAATACACACATTAAAACAATATGGGGAGTTGACTACAAAGATGTCGATGTAAGACCAACAGGTGTACCTATCCAACTGCGACAGGAACTTGCCAAAGCATAAATCACCCCAGCGAGTGCAGCGAGACGGGAGAAATCGCAGATAAGGGAGGGCAACCTGAGATATAAGACATTATGGGTCCCAGCGGGGCAACTAATTACCACCCTATCGCATATTTGACTCGTCAGAATCAACGATCACTGCTATGCACTAATGTAACAAGGCACGTGTAAGATATGCAATAAACACGGAAATAGACAACCTTGTCGATGTCAGTAGCGAAATTGACATATTTTTATGTGGTAATTAGTGGATAAAGTGATGCATACCTGTTGCTTCAAATGCTAGGAATATCTGCTGGGTGTAATTTGTCTTAAAGTCAAATGTCATATCCAGATGAACGCCTTTCTACTGTTCCGGTGTAGTATTCTTATCAAAGGATTCTTACATGAAAAGAAATAAACAGCTGATAATCATTAATTAACTGTCAAAGTTAGTGCTAATTTATCCCCTAAACGTGTCAATAGGAAATAAAATAAGATGATCTATAAAATTGTCGCAATAAAAGATGCGCCCTATGTCTTTGAGGAAGCACTTGCACAACGTTGATTTGATAAATAATGATTGAATATGAAATATAAATTTAGTTATTATGCACTTTAATTAATTAATTAATTAATAATTATATAATTATATAATAACCATTTATTGGATAACATATACGTTCACATACATTCATTTTAATTAATATTCCGATATTTACATAATAGACAGGGATACATACCGAGTATGTATTTGACTTGTTTTACTAAGAGACTATTCTCATAAGCAAAGAATGTTTTAAGCAAACTCCGAAAGCTACTGCGCATGCTCACATACTGTATATAGTGTATTCCCTAGAGGGAGCCACTGAGAACAAAATATAAAAAGATCTTAAGAAAACATATAAACTGAGATAAAAAGCTGAAAAGAATGGCAGTAAAACCTTAGCCACGGTGCTTCCTACACAATCGTTTTCCTACCGTGAAAATATTTCAATGTTTTTACTCTATATCGTCTCTATGACTCTTCGAGGGGGGTCGGCTCTGAGCCAATGGGTTTCCAGTAATTATCGCTAAATCTGTGAAAATCGTAAGCAGAAATTAGAACCTTATTTTGCCCCGTATGTCATTCTCTACTCAAAAGCCTGAAGAGTTCCAGAAAGGGCGTGAAGAATCCATCTTCTGACCAATCAGAGCGCGTGTTACAGGCAGCTTGTTTGTTAAAAGTTCTATACACATGTGAACAATTGTAAGGGATAAAGCATATTCGCACCAGATCTAATGTATTTGGCTATAAGGGTCAGCCGAAAGTGGATATGTAGACTTCATTCACTATAAGAACAATTAAGAACCACGTCCAAAACGACTATATTGGGGAATCTTTTACAACTAAAGAACAGCGTGCACTAAGGTAAGGTGAAAGCATAATCTTGAACGTACAACAAGTCTTACATTAAAATACATTTTTAATTAAAATTAATTAGTAAGGTGTAAGCAAATGTATGAATATATATTGCTAGACCGTAAAGCATTGTTTAATACGTGATATGTATGCCAAGAAGACCATAGTGCTTAATAAAATAATTGCAAATCTATAGTATTGATAAAATATTGTAATATGTTTCATATAGATTTATTCTCAAATCTAGCGAAGTGCTTTTTAAAGAACAAAATGTATAAAGAACAAATAAATGTCTAAATATGTTAAATTTATAACTTCTATCCATGTATTTCGTGACATTAAACAAAACTCCTTACTTCATTATTGACCCCCAACGTCGTAATGTATCTGGGCTTTACAAATAATAGTATTCACTGTTAATGATGCAATCGTGTCATATACTAGTACATGAAGATACCCAACTGCATCATGACTAATTAATTCAGTTACACCAGCACAGGTTTGTTATCATAACTTCACTAACATTATAAAAACAATAATTCCCACTGCATTTAAAAGTAAATCCCACCGCAAATTAATTCGATAGTATTTCTTACTATATTTACATTGTAGCCAAATATATTTGGACATATGTATATATCTAATAATAATGCTTTATTACAGTATAAAAACACTAATAATTTGGCCAAAATCAACAACTATGGTGTGAGAACACATTAGGTAAAATACATATATATTCAATTTACATGTATTTTCATTCGCAAATATAGTTTTATCTCACGAAACTATACCAATGCTTATATTATTCACTATAAATTATAAACATTTACATGTGAATTAACGTGATATAAAAACAAAACAATATTGTATATTATCATAAGTTATGGGATTTTATAGTATGAGTATGATGATCCTGGTATGCATATCATAATTAAAGCATTTACTATATACATTTAATTATAAGATACAGACGAAATACTTCGTACCACTCTAAGAGAATAAATACTAATACAGGTAATGTAATTGCGTGGCGAATATTATATTAATAAAGAGGATAACGTTCTGCTTATACACGTGTATTTAATTGTACACATCTACTAGTATTTAACACTGTACATCTCTGGTTATAAGTAAAAGTAATATACTAGTAAATATATTCAGTTCGTTCGTGAAAACGAGAGCATACACTTAATCATGTATTTCTTAATATGTAGATATATTTTAACATGTATGGTATACCTTTACCACGCATGTACTATTCGTTCTTCAGTAGTTACTGACAGTAGTTTAGGTTTTGTTTTAATAAATATACTGGAAAATCGGTTTTCCATTGTATTGTATAACATCGCATACATTTATCATCAATGGCAGGTTTTACTATCTAGACAGGACATTTTATAGTATACTAATTAAATATACTGATACATTATATATGATTCAACTAAAGTTCTTGAACAGTAACGCTTTTGGTATGATTATATCTACAGTATGTGGAAATAATATTGGCCATATATTTTAATAATTCATTTTCTTATTCTGTTACCTTTAAATTAATTGGGCCAACAGGTAAAACAGTTTACATATATTAGACATAACACTTATGACGTTACGTATCTGTACATCTTCTGAAAATACTCCAGGACTATTTTTCGGGGATATTTTCACTACTATAGTACTATTATATTTTAGTATAATACTATAGTACATTACAGTAGAGGTTAAAACATGTGTGACAATGCTCGAATAAGCTCTTCGCGTATCAATAGATGTGTTCTTGTGCAATTGCAAATACACCACTATACTTTCAAGTTAATAGTATTGAAATATGGTACAATCATTACAATACATGCATGTTAAGAAGTGTTCAGTAACACATTATATTAAGTAATCAGATGCATGTACACCAAGTGGTATAACAATACCAGTGCAAACAGTGAGTATGGACATATAATAATATATATTAATAGTAATACTGTATACTATACTTACGTCTAGAACCATACAAATTCTATATTTTTGTAATTTAGTTTGCAATCATTTTATTGTATTTTGTTAGAATGGTAACAATACATAGCATACATTATGATGCATACTAATAGAGGACAAATACACATGGCACGCTCCTTCTGTATTATGATCATCATCTTTGTGTATATACATGATCAAAACTCTCTTTTTAAACCTTATCTTTCCAAGCTAAACCTTTTGATTCCTTGCCTATATGTCTTATAACACGTACCGTCTTCCCCTACACCGAATACACCCCGGAACATGTGCTTAGCAGTCGTGTATGCAACTCAATAAATTTAGTATTTTCCATTATCTGACCTTTTTATAAAGATATTAGACACACTTGTGAAAATACGATGACACTACCGGAGAGTTGGAACAGTGAAGACGAAGTAATGATTCTGCAGGCTCGGTTTCGGAATGGTGGCATCTTTTTAAGCAAGACGTGTTTACTCAAGGAAAAGCTTAGCGCCAAATATACGTATTGAGTTTCCATTGAAAAACTTTTGAATGTCCTATAGTGTACGACAGTGCTGAACGATGGGCTGGGAGAACTGGAGGTATCATTAGGTACAGACAGAGCGGCATGACTCTCTGTTTCCTTCCTGAACGTGGGGAGGGAAATGTCAACTGGCATAACATAGACCAGTGTCATGGTATAACACAGCGGTATATGATATCATACGGAATTTCCAATATAGAACTCGTGTATTTATACAATATAATATATATGTCATATGTCCACAATAAAAATGGTTTGTGAGATGTGTAATAATCAGACTGGTCAATAGTCTTAAAAAAGGTGTATCATCTACAATAAAAACTGGTCTATAGCATATAATTGATATATGAAATAAAATTGGTCTATATTATAAGTAACGTCTGAATAAAACTCGTTTAGAATAAATATACTATCTAGTAATACAATAGCAATAGTTAATATTCCCAATGGTTTACAATAGATAACTAGATACATATAATCAAACTCGCCATGGCATAACACTACCAATATATATACGACTGGTACATATATATGATAAAGGTTAGTTCTAAATGAAACTGGTAATGGTAATGGAAGAAAGCAGTACCAATAATAATATCTCTCTAACAACACTGGTCTGTAATATATTTACTAAATATATGTGCAATACAACTGGCAATGGTATAAACCAACTCCATGTATACATATGATATACATGTAGTAGCCAATATATAGATGTTCATTAAACTCAGATTATGTTAATATGTCATATAACACTGATCGAGGTAAAATACTACTACAAGTATTATTATATATGTACTAGTATGTAATGTATACAATAAAACTGGCCATGGTATAATAATTAATCAAGTATGTATACTATAGTATATGTCTACATGCAATCGGCTATGCATGGCCACGTATTAGGCAACTATATACAAATCTATGAATACGGCGTTGGATTAGCCTACTAATATAGGCTGCTATGCATTGTATACTGGTATGTGACATGTACAGTAAAACTTGTCATAGTTTAAAACATCTATAAGTAATAGTATTATATCTAGAATAAACAAGTCAAGGTATATAAGGTATCTAAATAAGTCTGCATAATGTTGTATCTATTAGAGTTCTATTCAAAGTGAATAACATCTGTCTAACATAAAGTAAACACGA
>JAVCKX010127398.1:0-10580 GCA_034780695.1 Lepetodrilus gordensis
AAGATACAAGTATCGATGTAATTAAAGAGCAAGCAATTCAATAATAATAATAACAATTTTAAATAAAAACAATTATAATTTGTTTTTAAATAATAATAAATAATAATAATAATAATAATAATAATAATAATAAATACTACTACTACTACTACTACTACTACTAATAATAATAATAGCAACAACAACAACAACAATATTAATAATGATAAAATAGACATTGATATAGCGTTAATATGAACAAGCCGTCCCACACAAATTATCCAATATAATAGTAATAATAATAAAATAATAACACATGTATATAGCGCCAAATTATGCACCATAAAGGTACGCTCATTGCGCTTACATTTATGTATGTAAATAAAATAAAAGCATATAATAATTTGTAGTTAACTTAAGAGGTAAAGAATTTGCGAAAACAAATTATTTTCAGGTTTCGTTTAAAACAGTCCACAGAGGGAGCAATGCTGAGTTCAATTGACAAGCTGTTTCATTATAAGTCGTGGAACAGTATAGCACAACGATTTAATGACCATCTTGGAGTAACTGTTTGAAGTGTGTCTGCATACATGTAATGAGGATCACAGTAGATATAGATCTATATTCAATCACAGGCCTACCAATAACTAGTATATTATAACTTATATTGATAGTATATTATATGCTATTAAAAATATATATACAATAGTAAATAAGCATGCGGGATTCAATAAGGCATACAGTGTTATTTAGTATTTTTTTTATATTTGTTTGGTACAGGTTGAAACTAGCTTGACCATAACAAAGATGATAAAAACCATTTTGTATAATATAGGTAGTACGACTGGCATTGTTCAATATAACAATACATCCTTAATAGTAGCCTATATAATTGATGGTTATGATGATAATTTCTTGATAGCTTTGTAAACACCTCTGTGCGGTTCGTTTCACGCATTTTAACCGCACGTTCCATGCACGTATTGGTGAAATATATACAATACAAACGTGTGATCGATTCCCCTGAGAACATACATCTTGAGATCACCCCCGTGGACAAATTGAATTTCCGGTTTCATTGTTGAACGCGTTATCGACGGAATACCTGGGTAATTGTCGGTTCCTATAGTACATCTATGACAATTTCTTTCTTCAAAAAATAAAAACGTCAATAATACCAGTTTGTTAAGTATCACGTCTTCGTTCCACTCAAAAGACCAACGTAGCATAAGCGCGCTAATTTGACGTTAATCAAACAACGTCGGTAAACACTAGGTAAATATCTACAGTTCTCGTGGACCCTAAAACTCTTGCGGAATATCGAACGATTCACGTTGTTCGTTGATTTTACTTTATAAAACTCGGGGGTCGATATATTGACGATTTCATAAACTGTCCCAAAAAACAAATATGATTATTGACGTGGGATTGACAAATTATTAGAAGGGAGAGCAGCGTGTGGTCTACTGAAGTGCTGGTACCGCCATTGTGACGTCAACATTCATACTATGTCACGTCGATATCATATGGATTTTGTTTCGTCGGACTGTCATTAGGAATCGAAAATGATGCTAAAACAGTTCAACAGCAGTCTTTTATCCAATAAAAACTGTAAATAATTTGCACATTAGGAACTGTTGAGGGACAGTTAGTCCCCTGAATAGATCATAACTGTTCAGGGCGTTTTTACTAATGAGAGGTTGGGGTAATAATTATTTTGCTCCGAAATTAAGCACGTATGCTTATGATAATCATACACGTGTACGTGTAGGCTACTTAGGTAAAAACTAAATAGTGAAATAATTCATAAGGATGGGTATGTTGTTTTGTTTCAGTGAGAACAGTTTCGGCAAGCACTATTCACGTCATGTATACGATATACTAGTAATTCATGCCGGTACCCTTTCTTTTCCAGCCAGTACGCATGCTATTCATGCCGAATTTGTATCTATACAGCCTGAGTATATATTGTATTAGATATATGCTAGTTCCATGTCAATTTCGAGCGCTCAGTACGACTGGTATTTAGGTATTAGACATGTGGCCATTCTACTTATGTTGTAGAGCTGCACATTTCCGGTTATAAAAAGTGTATTTAACTTTGCCAAGAGAGTTGAGCATGAACTATTACAAAAAAGTTTAGTAATCTCAGGGCGGATCTGCATGGTTTCAACGAGAAATGTATTGCTAAAGAAACCTCCTCGTGCAAGCAATGCTGGAGACCAGATAGACAGCCTGAGTGCCAGTAAATGAATGCAAGGAAGCGGTGGACATTATTTTATAGAGGATGATTCCAAGCATGGCACCGTTTTTGTTTGAAGTACGGATTGTATAACGATGACACTGCACAGCGTCAAAGTAATCTTATATTAAAGGCGCATACACATACAAATACGATTGAGAAAACCGTCAAGCATATAAACTATAAAACCTGTTTACGTCAAACCATACTCCGACTTATTTGAAGTTGGTCAGCAGCTTTAGATCTCGAATCAATGTTCAAATTTAAGAAGAAAAAAAAGTTATCCTTTATTTTCGCCTTAATTTCGAGAACAAAAGGTTCAACGCCACAATCTGAATGGCCGCACTATGAGCACGGATAAGGCGTACGGTGGCATCAAAAGGGCATTGTGGAAACTGATGGCGGATATACGGACTTGAAGGAAGAGAAGCTGTCACTTGTAACACAGCACTTCCGAGTTATTCCACAAAGGTGGCTTATTTTCAGCGCATAGGTATGGTCAAAATCTCCATTTCGGACGTTAATGAATAGGTGTTTTTATTATCCCGTTCCGGGGTTTTATAGGGATTTTCCCTGGCGAGAAGGCCATTTTTCACCCCGTGATTATGCACATAGAAGCGATTAAAAGGCAATGCATGTTTTACGCCTTTCGCGGCGGATGGGGTGGCTGGGCTCCGTCTATAGCTAAAACAAGAGAGTTGACGCGCCCGGAAGTCTTAATCGGAGACTCGGAAATCTGGATTGTTTGGTCGTATCCGGTAAACACTGATCCGGGTCGTTAGCGAACCCAACACTACTCTAAAACACCAGTGTGTAACTAAGACGGAACGCAATGAAACTACCAAGACGAAAATACTGGCCCGGGTAATTGAAAACCGTGCTCAACAGCGTCGTTCGCGAAGGTCCACCGTCTCACGGTTGAAACCCATTGATTTCTGATAAAACTTGGGGCTAATTAGAAGCAGAACATTTAACACTTAATATAGCATCGACCCCCCCTTACAACCACTTGTAGTAGGACGAAACGTACTTCCAGATTCGCTCGATAGTTTGGAACGATTTTTTTTCTTCAGCCCTTTTCCCCCTTTCGTCCGCCATCTTATACCAGCTGGCGGGTTTACTACCCTTAATCGTCGTCTTAACACCTTAGCACAAAGATAGGGTCACACTCTGAACACGGGCTCCTATTGGAACATCCATGGAGAGATGAGAGAGCCTCGCACTCCAAATATGGAATCGGGATGAAAGTCCATTAAAAGACACTAAGAAATCGCGATAGAGATTTACGTCCCCGACGCCCTTCCATAAAATTCTCATACAGCGGCTCTGGTAGTAATTCCTCCTCGATGGGAACATGATACGAAGACGTGTTTTTACAGACCTTTGCAAATACGAATGGATGCAAGGACAACTGTCCCATCGTAGTCTCAATAAAGAGTGAAGACAGGGAATTATTATTATTTTTCATTGTCATTATCTAAGTTGTTTGCATAAGGTTCATATAAACAAGAATGTTAGATTTTCCAAATATTAGCAAAGTTCATTAACACTTACTTTCGTTATACAAATAATGATTAAAATACGAACATTTCCTGGAACTTCATATGTCCATATACGTAGTTTTAAAGTATATCCTAAACTTTATTTGTCTGTCATGTTTTTCAAATGTCAGTCTTATTACTCTGAATCTAATATCGCTTTTCTCTGTAATTAAGCTTATTTTATTTTTAAAGCTTCATTATTTATATGCATTTTATAATGTGTTCATTTCGAATTTCTAAACCCAATATATTTAAACCTGACTGTTTATAATAAGCACGGTTTTACGTATAGATAATTTGGGACATACATTATTATCTGCGTCATAGAGAAATACGTTATTTTGATCAATGGTATGTGTATAATTCCGTTAAATCAGATTGTATATATTTGCGCTACTTATGTCGCGTGTCGTTCAACGGCCGGGTTGGCTGATTTTTCAGCGCGAGCACATACGGTACACATAATTATGATCATCCAAATAGACGGCAAACATTCTAATTACTTACCACCAGTTTATAGATGGCCCACGAAAAAGGTCATCGCAGAATGTTTCGCAAAGCTTTCGTAAACTTACGGATCCGTAATTTCATCCCATAATGAGGGCAGTTTTACATAGATTTATTTTTGTTATTTTTGAAATAGTAAATCTAGTTTTATAAATATGTTATATGGTTTCGTAAAGTTGTAGAGTCTCGGTGTGTTTTCTATGCGATTTACGAATTCGTAAACAGTTATGATACATTCGTTAGTAGGCTATATGAGACCATGTGTTCTAAGGTATAGCAAACATGTAATTATAATTAGACGATCGCAGCCAAACTAGCGCGTTTATCTAAACCAGCGAACAAGGTGGAACATTCGTACAGCTTTGCCGCACCGGTCGGCCTGCTACAATTATACGCTCTTCTTAAATCTGCCAGCTTTTCTCTCAAATTATCGACTGAAATCAAGGAAAATTAGTGATGCTCAAGTGGAGCCTAACGTTGCCTGTCTCGGGAGATAATTTCTCATAATTAGGTTTGCTCCGCTTTACATGCCTATAAACAGCAGTCATATACAGCGAGGATTCATCAAGTATACAGCGCCTAATATCCCATTAGTGTGAATGTCCGCATGTTTCGTCCTCGTCTCGAAGCCTTAATAAAACACCACGTGCATATCCTTCCAACACCGTGGTCGAGATGAAAAGAAAACAAGTTTTTGCGCCAAAGAACAATGTATTTGGCTGAGGAGTTTATTGCGACCCGCAACATTTTCTTGCAATTTTCTCGTCAAGCCTTTGTGCGGATCCTCCGTAATGGCGAACGGGTGATAATTGCACGTCACTTAAACCTAAGGATTTCAGGGAATTTATCGCAGACGTGGTGGAAGATGTATGAATTTCATCTTGGCCAACTTAATTCAAACCTTTCCCCGTACCTGATAGCGACCAGATGTTTTTCTACCCATTATCCGAACCCATTATCTTCTATATGCTCTTCAAATCTGGGAGATTATGTATGGTGCCTCGGTCGTGTGGTCTGAAGGTGTTATAGTGAACTGTTTACAGTAATAAGCTGCATGTCTTGTTCACAGTTATAACATGTTTCCTAGTTTTATCCACGTCCGTCTTGTAGAATATGGTTAGAGGATTGCGATACAATATATATAACATGTACCCAACGTATAGAATATGTATAAACAATCTTACATTGCACATTATAATTGGTCTGTCAGTACCAACTGGTGCTCGCAGGTTTACTGCAACATTCAGCGCTACAGATGTTGCGGGTTTCTTTCTGCCCTAAACTGACAAGCTGTGAAATAAGTGAAATCATATTGAAAGCGGTTAAAACCCCATTAAAAAAAAAACAATGTAAAAAAAACACATCAACATTGTGCAATGAAAAGAAAAGCAATTTGTCTTATTCCGTCGGGAGGACGTATCAATGGTAAACAGATAATAGAAAAACATTATTGAACATTGGCCAACGTATGCGAGTGGAGGATACTGTGTATAGACATGGAGATACCAAAAACCACATAATATAGATGTAATAACGTGTAACATTATGCATCTATATATTCTGCATCCTTACAAAGTGGGTATAAATTACACTGAAAGGAAAAGCAATATTTCTTATTTCATCGAGAAGACGTTTTGATAAATAGGATAGCAGAATAAATTATTGCAGATTGGCAAAATATACAGGAGCGGAGGTCATCATCAACAAAGACCAAAACCCACATAGATATCATAATGTGCTATAAAGGGATCCTAGACTGGGGCCTCGACCAGACTGGTGTTACATCGCTGGCTAAGCCCGCGGGTAGAGTGTTGGACAATGGTCTTGTGAGGGGGCAATGCAAAATATTTGGCCTCAAGTTTACGAATTTATTGAGTTATTTCATGCTCAGCTCAAAGTTTTGTTCATAAATCCCCATATATAATTTGAGTTTGAACAGTGTCTAATAAGCCTAGCTAGACTGGCTACATGTTCTTTTAACCTGGACTACCTTTTGTATATCAAATGTTATGTAATATGTGCTAGACACTTTAATAAACATTCTTCTTCTTCTTCTTCTTCTTCTTCTTCTTCTTTCGTAATATCGGGGCCTGAACAAAAGTTTACAATATGCCCAACAATAGATCTTCTCCACGTTGCCATTATATCAGACGTATTACATTTTATTTTATAAATTGATGTGAAACAAGAAACATGTCATTGATATATTCTAAAATATAAATTCACACTCAATTTGAAAACCATTCCCGGAATTAAACATGAATTACGTGTGCGGTCCGCCAGTGATAGACATTGGGGGATATGTTCTTTATCAGTTTATTCCTTCAACCACCAATGGCTGGCTATACATACCCATTACTGTCAAGGATCCCTTACCAAACAAACGTATCTCCTAATTTTACTAATAGACCACGTTTCTTATCTCTGCATTCAAATCTCAGCCGCCACGCGAGTCAATCCTGACTGACACCTGGATAGCTAAAAAAATGAAAATGCGCCCAAAATGGCATAAGTCACGTGATGTCAACACGTGGCAGGCAGACGACAAAAGGTAACAGACGACAGCACGGCGCGTGCTTGGAGATGCGCGGACATCCAGTTAAAGTGACGATGACACGCATTAAGTCGTGACAAATGTCAGGTAGGAATAGAATTGTTCTGTTCGGTTCTGTTCTGTTGTTTTCTGGTAAGCCGAGGATGCACTACGGCTTGAAGAGACGGGTGCTGCCGTATCGCTTACAGAACATTGACTTTTTATTAAGACGTACCGACATTTAACAGACGATGCGTAAATAGATACAATGAAGGGCGTGTGGGTGGGGTATTAATCAGGGTAGGAAATCATGCCCAACCCCGAACCGTCAAAATATCTAAAGAATTCTCCGAGAGAAAAAAATATATACAATTTATAATAGCAAAAGAGAAATAACACTGCATGAACAAAACATAGAAGTTGTGAAATTATTATCGACAATCGAGGAAACCTGCATGCAATATCCGTAATACACAGAGTTGCAGTAAACCTGTGAGTATCTGCTGATACTGACGAACCAAGGACGATAACTGTACAACCACGGCATCCTATTATGTCCTAATATTGGTCTTATGAACGCAATGCCAATGGGCGTACTTTTATAGTAGCATCATCACTTATATCACAGCTGATAGACCTGTATAGTGGACAAACAAATTTCGATCTGAGACTAATTACCAGTGTTCGAAATTACTGTTGGCCCGGTCATTTCTCCCACTGCTAAAGGCATCCTAAGGGCCAGTAGAAATTCATGTTTTTTGTAAACATTTGTTATTTGTATCATTATTCGGGCCAGTAGGTTTCCAGCGGCAATTTCGAACACTGCTTATAAGAGAGAAACATGCTAAATAAAATAAAATAATTACATGTAACGTATGAAAAACGAAACCACCATTGCAGTCACTGAACTTGTATCTCGAGGATGCTACATGATCATATGGTAGTGAAGTTAAGCCCAAATCTAACGAAGATGCCGTCCTTCAGAAGCCAAGCTTAATCAGATCACGGTCAGTACATAAATACTGTCATCTAAGATTCCATAATTATGTCAAGAAGATTTCATAATTAAGAAACAATGACCAACCACAACACGAATCCAGTTAATTATCAATATTGGAAATATCGAGATTCCAATTAAGGAACTAACTACTGATTTTGAAGATTATTTGATTATATATATCATTTTACAATCTTTGTTTTTCATACTATTTTTATATCTTGTCAAGTGAGGATCGGGTCAGTTTTCAACAGTTTTCAATGGACTGTATGTATGTATGTACTAGTATGTCAGTAGTTTTCAATAGTTGTTTTTTATAGACTAGATATATCCGAGCATGATTTGGCCTATATCATCATCAGGGTCAGTTTTCGATGGTTTTCAGTAGACTATTCGTATCCTTTATGACCTGATTCCTGTTTCGATATGAGATATATTCACGCCCTTCGCTCTAACAAGCTATCTGTTACTGAACTTCCACTTCAAAAAAAATATATTGTATTTGTGTTGGCATCGTCAAAACAACCCATATTGTTCTATATGTATTGTGCACATTTTCATGTCTACAAGATAAACGAAACTTCATTACAATAATATACTCGCCTACTATTACATAAAAAAAATATTCCTCATTCTCACTCACTCACTCTCTCTCTCTCACTCTCTCTCTCTCTCTCTCTCTCTCTCTCTCTCTCTCTCTCTCTCTCTCTCTCTCTCTCTCTCTCTCACTCTCTCTCAGCCCACCCGGCTGACTAAATCCCCGAGGCTAATATAGTCTAATAGCATACTAATCGCATCATCTTTAGCTTGACATGGCGGGCGCCGCTTCCTGTTGTGATTGACAGGACTCGGGCATGCGTAGATGGGTGCTTGTCTGTGGCACCCGTCCGCATTACTCCGACGGCGAAGTTCCATCAAAGGTCATTCTACCTGCTTGCACGAGTAATTTCTGTAGATGTATGGACGGTTATTAAACCCATACAACAAAGACGTTCGTGGTGTTATGAGATCGTTTGTCAAAAATGCCATGCATTAATTGGTCCGTTGCCATAAATAATTGTTGTTTGTCCTTCAGAAAGTCCTGGCAATCAGTTCGAGGCACTGGTCATTCAGTGCTTTTTGTTATTGTCACATATTCTTATTATTTGTCTATGATATTAATTATGTGCACATTAGAAAACTTGGTCTGGGAAAAAAACTGCATTACTTCTAAATAATTCATGGAGTTCCCTTTCTATAAGGCATATTCGGGTTATAGACTACTGGAAAACCTATAGGCCTATATTTGATTTGGTATGCCGTAGGTCTATACATATATACTATTTAGTCATGCTTTGTTTGAAATATCATTATAACATATAATCCAAACACATCGCTATACTATTTAGCCCTAGATACGAACGACGTGTGGCATGTCGAGATATGCGCGCATGTTGAGATTGTTCTGGAAGAAATCTTAATTAATATTGTGTGTTATATTAACATAATAACAGTGTTAATCAATGCAAACTGCATAGTGTTACCTACAAGAGCACCGAATTTCACATCTTTCCACTGTACCGTATGAAGCAGTGGACATTATAGAGGATAGGCTACTAAACCAAAATTTAATGTTAACAAACCACTTCAAATACGCCTATTTATCACCGACCTCTCGTTTAATTAACGTGTCTAGGTTTTTTTGCTGTTATCGCTTCAAGGAAGTAAATTTTGACTTATGGAACAAGCAGATGGTACTGGACTACAAATACTTTGTAAAACACGGGACAACCATCGTTTGCCGGGGTCACGTGGCCCCAGCCGAAGACCGACAAGCGCGCGCCTCTGGGAGATCGTGGGTCCCATCTACCGTAACCGTCAAGTGTAATCCACCGTGAACATCGGACAGATCTATGGGGCTAACCCTCCCACCAGCGTGAACACGTCTTAATGAAGCGGAACCAAAGGCAGTCATCGGAACTGCCAGGTCGCCATTGTCGTTGGTTGTCTCCCCTTTGCACGTTCTGGCGTTCATTGTGACGATTCCGTGCGCCGATAAATAAGAAAGTACCATGGCACATGGACTTATTATTACAATCATTTGAAAAGATCATTTCGTATACCGTATCGCACCTTTCGCACGTTGTAATTTCAAGGTCAATTAAGCGAAATCTAATTTTGGAACCGTCGGGTGATATGCTGTCGTTCTCCAAGTTTCGAGTCAAGGTGCCAACTCATTAAATTCGTTTGTCTGGTAAGGAAAACACGCACGCGCGCACGTGACGTTAGCCGTCAATATCGCTCGCATCAAACTGCCTCGGCATTAAATAAAGTCTGATAGCTGAACGGGCATCAGATGGAGATGCAATATTATCTTCGTCCAGCAAACCATAGAAGCCAGAGCCGACGATTAAACCTGCACGCGACGAAGTGCACGTGCAGAAACGTCATAAGTCTCCCGAGTGTGCGGGTCTCTGTATAGTACAGGTTTAGACAGACTTCCGGTTCTGAAATTTATATTTAAAAATAAATGCTTCTGATCAGACATCTTGCCCTATAATATGGTCTCTGTTCGTGCCCTTGTTCTGATATAGGCCATAGAAAACGATGATCTGGCCTGCGTTTCACACAACATGACTTATTATGCCCAGTATATAATAGTGTAGAATATACACGAACATTTCTTCAATATATAGGCTACTCGCCAATGTTTCTACCCTATTGAAATACCTCTCTCTCTCTCTCTCTCTCTCTCTCTCTCTCTCTCTCTCTCTCTCTCTCTCTCTCTCTCTCTCTCTCTCT
>JAVCKX010127420.1:0-10577 GCA_034780695.1 Lepetodrilus gordensis
TTTCCTCCTGCCCTAAACTTACAAGTCGTGATATTAGTGAAAGATTCTAGAAAGCGACTTTAAACCCCAATACAAAAAAAAATACAAAAAAAAAACAGGCTTACATGGAAGAATGCTTTGACAAATTTAATTTTAACCCTCTTCCTTCTGGATTAGGCACAGACACTGCTCCTTGGGAATCTCTGGTTGTCTCCAGCATGGAGAGAGTTAGAGCATCTGTTGCCTTCAGCATGTAGTGGGTTAACCTTCACCCTGCTGAATAAAATCAAAGTGTTCTATTTCTGCATGTGATCAGGCAAGTTAACTCACCTTTAGCATGGAGAGGGTTAAAGCATTTTGTGTTTTTCACTGTGTTGCAGACAGCTGGCCGTGTACCTGAACGCGGACGCCTTGTTCCGGTGCCTGGCTGAGATTCTACCTCAGGAGGAGGACATGAGCTTTGTGTGTACCATGGTGCAGACCCTCAACTCCATCCTCCTGACCTCCACCGAGCTCTTCGACCTCAGGTCTCGACTCAAGGACCTCCAAACTGAGGCAGGTCTCGCTCACCAGAGTTTTTTGCAACCAATCGAAAAAGAAATTTGAAGGAGTATTTCATTTTTACAGCCATTTGTAAAATTAATTGAAGGAATATTTCATTTTGACAGTCATTAAAAATATTTGAAGTATTTCATTTTTACAGCCATTTGTAAAATTATTTGAAATATTTCATTTTTACAACCATTTGTAAAATTATTTGAATACTTATTTCAGTTTTACAGCCATTTGTAAAATTATTTGAAATACTTAATTTGTACAGCCATTTGTAAAATTATTTAGAGGATTATTTCACTTTTACAGAAACAAGTTGTTTACCAGAATATTTCCTTTTATGCGGCCACTTGTAAAATTGCATGGAGATAGCTAGAGGAAAGTTTGCTTGGTGTTTGCAGGAGAGCTGTTCTCTGTTCTGCTGTTTGTACCGGTGCTGGTGTCATAGTCCAGTGGCCACGGTCTGTCTGTGCTACCTGTCACAGAACTACTCACACGCCTGCCATCTTCTCCAATCTTTGTATCCTTCCATTAATTGAGACGTTGGTAACTGAGACTTTTAAAATTGCAGCCATTGATAACATTTTTAAGAATTTTGGACTGGACCCATCGGAAAAACTGGACAGATCATTAAAAGCTTAATATCACGGTTGATTGACACATATAATGGACACACAAATTTAGATCTGAAACCCATGATTTGTTCACCCCAAAGTATATTTATTTAGTGATGTACTATCGTCAACTCGATAGTTATAAAACAAATGATATTTTATGTTAAATAAAGGAACGTTCCACTATTTATCTTGTCTTTGATGCATCAATGTTCTAAGAAAGAATGCGAACAAACGTTAGAGTTACGTCCCCTTTGAATGATATATACAGAAGCTGTTGTTTATCTGGGGGTTGCCTTGGAGATTTGTCAACCACACAGCGGTGGAAAGCTTTCTGGAAGTACAAATATGATTTTATGTATGTCAAGTGAATGCACTTTGCAGTTATAAGCTAAGAACTAGTAGTCCAAAACAAGCATAACTATCTGTGATATTATACCTTTAATACAACATTCCTTAACCTGACCTAGTGGTGATCTAGAAGTCACAGTGGATTTTCTTAAGGAGATTGACAAGCTGGTCCAACTCATCGAGTCTCCTATCTTTGTGTGTAAGTTCACTATATTCATGCAAGTATGAACATTTGACTATATAATTATGTTTGTACATAATTTATGGGCATATCAATATATGTGTATAAGTGTGAGCATGTGACTATTTGTATGAGTTAACCTTAATATCAGACTATTTGTATGAGTTAACCTTAATATTCTCGACACTTGGTGAGAAAATATCTCTTTAAAAAATTAACATAATCAGAAAACAAATTAGACACTTCTTAGCTAAGAAATTTTTGGTGAGAAAATATCTCTTAAAAAAAATAACATAATCAGAAAACAAATTAGACAAATTCTTAGTACACGTACTTAGAAACTTCTTAGGCTACCTGCCAAGGTCTATAGCCTGTACAACTACTAAGTTTGGGTCTTCGTCTGGTATAAGCCCAGTGCCCTATTACCGACAGTTGAATTAGTTGGGCCCCCTGGGCCTATGACCCACGATATACGGTAACTGTGGCAGGCACTGACAGATGCTGTTTGTTGGCAGACCTCCGACTGCAGCTGTTGGACGTGGAACACAACCAGGATCTGGTGAAGAGTCTGTACGGTCTGCTGATGCTGCTGCCTCAGTCTGAGGCCTTCAACCAGCTCCGCCACAGACTGGAGTGCATCCCTCACTACCACTTTCACAGTGAAACGTGAGTAAAAGTCCAGGGTATTGTTTCTCAAAGCTCTGTATGAGACCATAGCGCTCTCGTAAGTGCATGATCAACATGTGTTAGAGACAGCTATGAGAGTGCTTATGGTCTCATAGTAGATATGACAGCTTCGATAAATGATATGATGGGTATCGTTTCTCAAAGGTCCCATATCCAATATGAGACCATAGCAATCTCGTAAGTGCACGATCCCTATGTATTAGAGATGGGCGGGATGTAGCGCAGTGGTAGAACATTGGACTTTGGAGCCAAAGGTTCCAGGTTCAAATCCCGCCCCGGGGGCCTGGCATCAATGTTCGCGAAAGTTACCTTTCTGACGCGATATTGATAGGATACACTGACTGTAGAGTGACAATGCAGTTATCATCCTTGGTCTTGTCAGTACCAGGATGCAGGTGTATTGGTACCAACCAGTACTCGCAGGGTTTCTGCAACATTCACCGCTACGGGTCTTACAGGTTTCCTCCTGACAAGTCGGGATATAAGAGAGAGAATTTTGAAAGTGGCTCTAAATCCAAATTTTAAAAATATATAATTAAATACAGAAATAAATAATTTAAAAAAATAAAATCCACCTACCACTAATAGCGGCTGCAAGTGTGTCATGTCTATTTTTAGAATTTCGAGGAATATCATGTAAAAATAGAAATTCCGGTGATAGGTAAACAGAAGCCTAGACTTTAAGTTGACGAAAACTCCAGAGAAAATCTTAATATGACATTACAAAGAATCGTATCCTTAAATTTCTGAGATGACTTATGTTGTTCAGCATGGTTCACGGGTAATATATCGCTATGCAACATAAGGTACGTAAAAAAAAGACAACAGCCATGCACATTTCACCTAGACGCTTACATCACCAAAATCAGTAAACTGGGCATGTCTATAAATAGAAATCCATCCACTTGCAGCCGCTATGGTCTCGCTTACAATATTGTTTACCGTATATACAGATAGAAATAACTTATTATGGTGTAGTGAGCCCTTGATATTACAACCTTCGATTCTCTGTGGATTTGTGGAGTGAATATTTTTAAGATCAACCAATAAATTTATGTTTGCATATTTTCTTTTCAGATCACCACCAAGGAAATTGGATGCGAGAACTCTTGTAGCAAAAATAGACTTTGATGAACTTTTAGTACATTTCCACAAAGTGCAAGCAAAACATCGAGAAGCAAAACACAATCAACATGCCCTGAAACTGTCGGCGGTAAAGAAACAGAATATACTGTGAAGTTTAATAGTTCCTAAGATTCTTATGCAAGACTTGTTAAACTGCAGCCATAGTCATTGGATTCCCTGGTTTAAACCTCTCCCTGCTGGATTAAGTACAGTCACTACTCTTTATGGCATCTCTAGTTGCATTCAGCAGGGAGATGGTTAAGGATCCACTGACCGAAAAATAAATTCTCAGTTTTTTATATTATATTTTATTTTATTATTATATTCTGCCAAGAGTACAAAAAAAATCAAGCGTAATTAGTCTCAGATCAAAATTTGTTTGCTGTGAGTGAGTGAGTGAGTGAATGAATGAAGATGTTAAACTCCATATTCACTCACTCACTCACTCACCATTATACAGGTCTATCAACTGTGATATTATGCCTTTAAACAGATATATATTTGATCCAACCAACTGGCAAAATTTATATATCAAATTATATTTATTGTTAATTTTTGCCCGGCAAAGCCAAAATGATTGCAAACAAAATCCATAAACCATGGAATAAAATAACTATGGCACTAGTTGTAAATATTGACTGTTAGCGTATGTAATAAGTTGAAAGATGTAGTGAAAGACCACCAAAAATGTAATCTTTGTCATCAATGGTTTTTTGATGAATTCAATCAGTTTTATTACATCTAATCTGTTATAAGAAATAAGACCTTCAAAACTGAGCTTGAAATAATTCAGAGCCGAAAATAATATCACATGCTCTGAAATTCTTTTTCACCCTCATTTAAAAAAATATAACATCATGTAAAAGTATGTACATGTATTATTAATTTATATTTTATATATTGAATCTTTGAAATTGATGTACAAACCATTTACATAGCAGTGTTTTACCCTCTCCCTGCTGGATAAGGCACAGTCATTATAAAACAATCTGAAAGTATACAATTTTTGGACCTGATTGTAATGATCACATCCAGATTACCATGCAGCTGAATTCTACTTACGATGTTATCTGACAACTTTGGAATTATTCACCATGGTTCTCCGTCTACCAGTAATGGGAGGGTATTTTCTTGTGTGTAATACATTGTATATCATTCCAATGTACAAACAACCATTTATTTAAGTAATGTATTGTGTGGGATGTGTTGTTCATAAATGGTTTTGTATGAAACAGTTGCACGTGATACATTTGTTAAAACTAAGTGTGAGCGGAGTGTGACAAAGAAAATCTGTTTTTGAAACTAATAATTAGGTCTTTATTTTCAACTTCAGAAACATTGTTATAGACTTTATTTATTTATTTTTTTCATTGGATTTTTTCTTCTTTTTTTTCTGTATTTTATGTTTCTTTGTTTTGTTTTTATTAAACACATGTTTTGTTGCTTTTATTTTAAAGTCTTTGTTGTTGTTTGTTTTCATTAGAATACTATTATTATTTTTGTAATGTGTTGGATCTAGACTAGCTACTCAATAGCACTGAACAAACAAAAAGTGTTATGTTTTAATAAAAAGAAATGTGGGGGTGGGGTGGGGAGGTAGGTTTGAATTAATTCTAAACTAATACATAATATATTGTATATATATATATTAAGGCCTATCTACTTAATTCATTTTATTTCATGGGTGTTGATTTAAATGGATCTCATATTCATAAATATAATATCATGACATTTGTTCAAAATTGGGATTATAGGTTATTGTAGAATACAATTATGTAAATATTATTTCATTGTTTTAGTATTGAAATTAATTACCGGTGTAATAACATTATAAGAGTATTGAATACAAACTGTCAAGCATATCCATGGAATCTAGATTATATTAGATTTATCTGTGCAATATTCAATATTGTATGTGGGGTGTATGTATATACTCAAAAAAATAATTATGGGATGGCATATATTTTGTAAGGAAGCTTTCTATCAAATTTCGGAACTGCTTGAGGAATCTGGTGGAATTCTTTTTCCAAAGTGTCTGCAAGTTCTTGATGAGTTCCTGGAGCCTGGAAATTATTATTTGTTGGTTAAAAAAAGAGAGCAAAATGTATGTCCATAAAAACTACTGGCCCTTAATTAATTTTGTTGAGTATATAATGTATGATTGCATGTCACAAGCAAGTGACATGTCTTTATGTACCGATACTTTCTCATTAATTTGTATTGTAATATATTACTTGTACAATGTATGTAATCCATGCGATAGAACTACTATTCCTCTGTGTTTCATACCATGTATACGTAGTTATTTGATTCCATAGTTTACGAATCTGTGAACCTGATTTTTCGACTTTGGAAATTAAAAATTATTATTATTGTGAACAATTTATTTTTACTGGCATTTATAACAAGTATTGACAATTATATTTATTTTCTGTCAACCGACCATTCATAATTTCTAATTTTTTATTTTGTTTATCTTGGACCGGCCAAAATATCAAATAATATTTTTTGTTCTTTTTTTTTTCCACGACAGACTGAAATAAAATAATCACAGAAAAATGTGTAAACAATGGAATCAAATAACTATAGCCTAGCTATAGTAGTTTCTTTAGTACCATAAAGCAAAGTGGAATAGTATCCTGTTGGTTATATGAAGGTGCCATATCATATGTAAATATTATGTTGTATATGTATGGAGTACCTTGTACTGAGAGAAAGATAAAATAGTGTCACCACTTGCACCAGCGAAACAATTCTGCAAGGAATGTTGACTGATTGGAGGTGGGTGAGCAAAAATAAAAAAAAGATAAACCACTTCAAGAATTACTGTGGTTACTGTATACTAGTATGTCTATGTAACCATTTAAAAACACCAGACCTGTGTTTCACCACAGGCACTTGAAGCGGGCCATTATATAGTTTTAATAATACAAAAATGTTTCAAATAATAAAATAAAGATAGTAATGTTATTTTTTAAATATTTTTCCAGGGTTGTAAAGTGATATTTTTTTGTTTATATAATTGTCATCGATGGGCTCCTATTTTACTTTTTTCTTTAAACCAAATATATTATCACTACTGCAGTACACATACATCTAACCAAAAACTATACAATATACTAGTGCATGTATATAAAATAATATATTTATTTTAATTTTATGTATTTAAAAAAAATGTAATTTGTTTTTATTAAAACTAAATACTGGCCCGTTTCAAGTGCCTGTGTTATAAGGAAAGATAAATGGAGGGTGTGTGCAAATACTGAAGCCAAGGCATCGCTGACCATCCTCATGACCTCATGACCTCATGATTCCATCATTACTGGAAGGCTGTACATTTTGTAAATTCTGTTTATTATACGATTTATCTTGAACGTCCTACAGAGTGTGTCATACTTCTCCAACCTATACCTGGCACAAATACACTGCGTGTCTTCAGATTAGTATACTATAATGTATGTATTCGCGTAAGATGAGCGTCTTCCAATAGCACCATGTGCTGCCGTTGCAGAATTCCGGAAACGATCGCGGTGTCCGAGTATGGTTGTCCAATAGACACTGTCACAGGATAGCATTGGGAACATTCATTCTTCCAAGACCACTTTCTCCAGAGCTTGTTTTAAGTCGGCGATCAAATCATCTGCATCCTCCAGGCCAATGCTAGTAACATAAGATGACATGCTGGGTTGAACACAGGTACTGCTCTCTATTAGGTCATCTACGGTTGCCTTCAGCATAGAGCGGGTTAATTAATAATTACATGGCGTCCCAGGAGCCTGGCCTCAATGTTCACGAACGTTACCTTTCTGAAGCGATCGTGATAGGATGCGCTGTCAGTACTGTGGCAATGCAGTTAGCATCCTTAGTCTGTCAGTCACAGCCAGTGCTTGCTGGTTTACTGCAACCTTCAGTGCTACGGATGTTGCGGGTTTCTTTCTGCACTAAACTAACAAGCCGTGATGTGTGAAAATAATCTTGAAAGCGGGTATACTCATATACAGTAGACCTCGCATATACCGGCCTCGGATAAACCGGACACTCACCTAACGGACTGAATCTCAGGAAGTCCCAGATCCCATCTAACGCTAATTGCGGCATATGTGTATAACGGACTCGTATAACGGACAGAAATAGCCGGTCCCGGTGAGGTCTACTGTACCTCTATACATGATCATGTACCTCTAGGCTATATGTATGATCCTGCACATCTGCATAATCCTGCAATACTATATATAGACACGTACCTGATTCTGAGTTGTCCTGCGGTGATCCTATGGAGCTTGATCTCTTCCGGGGACAGAAGGTAAGAGCCGTGAGTCATCGTCATGGGATGCTCTATTATGCTCTCTACACCACCCAGTGACACGGCCAACGTCAAGAGCTTTACCCCCTGTACATTGTAATACTGGTATGAGCTTTACCCCCAGTAGGCCTACAGCGTAATATGACCCATAGGCTACCCCGGGGCCCCTGCATAGTGTAATATGAGCTTTACCCCCATGTACAGTGTAATATGAGCTTGTTGATACCCTGTACAGTATAATAATTAATATCAATTTTACCCCTTGTACAGTATACATGTAATATGAGATTTCCCTGTATAGTGTAATACGATCTTTACCCCTGAAAGACGAATGATACCAGATTCCTGAAGCGGATTTCCAAAAGTTAGTGTAAAACGTACCCACAAAATACCGGGCTCTCGGAACGGTATTTGAACCCCTTAGCATTGCGCTACAGGTAGGTAGAGATGCGTAGAGATTCTCTAGCCTTTGCTGCTGATATAATACTAGTACATTTTTTTTAGGGGGATGGCCTCTGAACGTATCCATATTAAAAGTATGTTTATGGCCATGGTTAGAGAGAAGACTATAGGACTCTCGATCTATATGCACTATCCGGTTAAGGCGGCTCTCCACGTGCGAGTAAATGTCGACATATTTCTGCAAGTTACTGTCGATAAAACATTTTCTCATGACCTACAGTGTAAAATCGCTGTCGGACAGTGTAAAATCGCTGTCGCACAGTGTAGGCCTACTAGCGCAAGAAAAGTCGCACGTGGAGAGCCGCCTTTACGCACGTACATGTATACCTCCGCCACTGTTTTCCCGCCTTGGATTCCTCCCTTGACGTCAACCATTATCATTCCCCCGAAAGCCATCATTTGTTTCTCGGCGATGTCGTGTCCAGGATGCGAGGGGAGGCCAGGATACATCACCCTGTTCACCTGCAAAGCAGCGATGCGACTCGGAACCGGAACTATGCCTTGCGTTATACTACTGCGCATGCATATTTTAGGGGACATCCAGGATCAAGTATATAGCCCTATGCTATCGCTTGTTGGGTCCAAATGTTTAATTAATGTACCAATGTGTCATTAGTATAAATATGTACATGCAATACACACATAAAAAGTAATTCAGATTTATTTCATAAACAAATATATAACAATTTGAGAATAGTTTATCAATAATAGGCCTACTAAAGCATTGCTTTGGGATATAATAGTCCTTGTCAAGTACATTGCTTATTCCACATTTAAAAATAAAATAATAAAAAATAAAAGATCAAAAATAAATAAAAATCGAAAATGCATTAATGTCTTTAAAAATCGCTTTAACAATGACGGTGGACACTTCACCTTCTTGCAATATAAGTATATTATATAAATTCATATAATCTTTGTATCTGTATTCACGGTTTCGATATAAAAAGAAATAATAAATCGAAGAATCTTTTCAAATATTTCATGTTTTACCTTTGGATGGTTCTCCAAATACTTGGCTACAGCCATGGCATTTTCACTGTGTTTCTTCATCCGAATGGGCAAAGTCTTCAAACCACGCAGTAGTAAACTAGCATCGTGTGGCGACTAACAGAAAAGTAAAGTCTGAGATCATCTCATTAATTTTGATTTACTTCGGTCAAGTAAAAATATAATAGAGCGAAAACTTTATTTTAGAAAAAAAATACACTCCTAAGAGAATGTGTGCATCATGTTCATGTATGGTAAATGTAGGACATCCTCGAAAACCCAAGGCGATTATGACTACACTAACCTTCGTATTTAATGGAGGTTAGCAGTGTTCGAAATAGAGCAGGTCCGGTTATTTTCAGCTAGTACAAGTAACGTTTTATCCTTGATAAAAGAGGCCTCGTGTCGTGTTACCTTTTGTTCGTTTTTCAAGATGTATATCATCGATCACTGGCCAACATGTATGAGGACGGGTAACTTCTCAGACTTACCAGTCCTCATGGCTAGCAGTGAAATTGCTGGAGTTGTATACACTGAGGTTCATAATGGCCTTGGTTTTCGAGGATGGGTGTAGGATGAATAAATCTTGTTGGTTTGGCGTATATTACCAGCATACATCCGACACTAGTCTGCCAGAGCTTCAGAACTTTCCATTGGTCAATCGTCCGAGCGGTCACACAACCAGCAATGAGGTCAGAATGACCCCCCATGTACTTGGTGCTAAGGAAATGGTTTCATATAATTATAATGGATTTGCATGTAGTCTATAATAGAAAACACAAAGATATGATGACATTACTCGAGAACTAACTTTCACGAAAGGGTCGAACAAAGGTGGAGGTCAGGGGCCCCGTCATTTTCATTACTAAATGTGGCTGAATCTCAGTTGCAAAATGTATTTAATAATTTCATGATTCCACAGACATCTATACTTCAATTGTCATGACCGTTTTTGCGGTAATTACTCCGTATTACTTTATTACGTGGTGTTCTGTTTTAATCAGAACGGTCATTATCCATCGGAATTTATGGAACAGCAGGTGGACAGCTGATGGAAAAGCATGGATATTTTTGTCAACAAAATAGTTATCATCGCAAAAATAATTGATAATGTAGTTGCTAGATGCATATCAATATGTCTGTGTTTAACTTTAACCATATCCCTATCGCCGACTCAAGCAAATTGATCAAATAGAGGGGTCCCTGAACTCCACCTATAGATATTTGGACATCGCTACAAAAAGAATGTCAACATATTTAAAGGCATAATATCACGGTTGATTGACCTATATAATGGACACACGAATTTCGATCTGAGACTAATTACGCATGA
>JAVCKX010127441.1:0-10573 GCA_034780695.1 Lepetodrilus gordensis
GCCCACCACCACGTACCCTGAACATGGCCAACTATCTTAGTATGAAGATGACCACGCGTAAGAATCTTTGCAATAGTATTCAGTGATCACCTTTATCATCTTGCATATGATATGGTAATGCTTGTTAACCGGGTCTGGCCAAATTTGAGATGATGATCAGCTGTTGTCCACACTATACTATGGCATGACGAATCAATAATATACGTATCGTTTGTCATTTATTTGATTGGTGTAACTGAAAATTATTAAGCAAAGTGTATAGCAGTCAAAATAACATGAACAATATACACATCTTCACATGCAATAGTGCTCCGTATTGAAATCGAAATTTGAGGGTACCCCTCAATCAGGGTACCAAATGGGTATTGCGTCCCTATTTTATGTATGTCAAGTGAATGTACTTTGCAGCTATAGCTAAGAACTAGTCCAAAACGACCATAAACATTTGTGATATTATGCCTTTACACATATTTTTATTCAGCAAAGAATTAGGATTGGTAAACAAGGGGGGAGTGATTTTAGCCTAGGCTCAAATCACTCTATGATTTGATTTATCACCTAGGAGTGATTTGAGCCTGGGGAGTGATTTGAGCCTCCTACACCGGGCCCCGGGACGGGATTTGGACCTGAAACATTTGGCTCCGAAGTCCAACGCATTTAAGTATGTGAATGCAAAATGCTTTACTGAAATGCAATTAATGACTCACTCGTCATCTATATTTTGTATCAAATGTAATATTCTCCTGTACCACCGTGGGTGGTGGAGAAAATAAAAACTTGAAAACTTTAACACTGTCGTTACATCCCGCCCTTTATTTAAAAAAAAACATCTTTAGTTTGTTTGTTGTTGTTGTTTTTGTTTTTTATTTTAATAAAACATGTTGGGATACATGTTGCCGAACTTTTTGCCCCTCTACACCTATCAACATTTGGGAAACATTTGGGACACACGGTTTCGGATTACAAATGTTGCCGAAATGTTGTCGAAATGTTGATAGTGTAGACGGGCCTTTAGTGTAGTAACTTAATCACTGGTTGGGAATGTTTTACAAAATAAATAAATATCATATGTCATGAAATATCTCATTTCCAAGTTGATTAAATATATCGACACATATAATACTGATTAATGTTATTAAATATTACACAACTAAAAATCAGGACCAGCAGCAGGACCAGCAACTTGTTGAACTTGCTGGTCAAGTGGACCAGGACATATTTTCATTAGAGGCAAACCCTGGTTGGTTCTAAAAGTCTATGAAGCGATGCGACAATTATTAAATTTTAACCAATAGTGATGTTAACCTAAGGAGAATTAACCTATGAATGTATGGTTTATGTTTTTTCAACAGTATCGGCATCACCTTCGTGTATTTCAGTTTAGTAACAACATATGGTAGTGTGGGTGAAATGGCTGTGGAAATATAAAAATAGAAATGATCAAGTGTATCAATGATGCATTGGCACCATCATTTAGTAACTTGTTTATATTGTAACACTATCATGTAAACAACCGACAATTAATAGTTGATAATAAAGTAAATGTGATATTGTTTTCGATATGGAAGAGTTATTAGTAATATTAAATAGACATACCATTTTAACTAAAAACAATTATTTTGTGGCGACATAACCCTATTTAACAATGTAGGTGTTAGGTTTATCATGCAGAATTGACGTATGGTAGTAGGTCTAGATAAACATGTTCCGGGCTTTGCTAAGTCATTTTCAATTGTCCCTGCTGTCTTTGATACTTCTCTTGTTAATGTCTCACACTGATTGTGGAATTAATTAGGTCTGTTAGGTGTGTACACTACTACTATTATGTGAATCACAAGAAATGCTGCATAACTTACTTTGTTTATCTCAGGATCCACACACATAGATTACACCCTTAAAAATTCGCTCCAATAACAGCTACCAGTTCATTGATTGCTCGTACAGATGCCCCATTACGGTAAAACTGATATACTTTCTTAAAACTATATTTATGTCACGTTCTATATCTGTAATGACTATATGTATCACATTACATTGCAATAAAATAGACACCGTTTAGTAATAAGTCTTGTAGATTACACAGATTTTGCGACAACCGTTATTTGATAAAAAAAAATATAAGATTGTTTTTGCGTTTTATTGACCGATATTGTATATCATCATGTACACAAAGCACCAGTCGTAGTAGAAACAAAAATTGAGAACTTTATCAGTAATTTTCTTTGCGATAATTCTATCGTATGTAACATACCCTCCGTTGTGACACACTGTTTTTGGTCATTTTGGTGTCTTTGGAGATCAGCTGCTCTCTAATTTGATAGGTGTTACCTAAAATTAGGTGTTACCTATTAGATATCGATGGCATCTACTGGAAAAGAATTAGTTTTTAAACTGAAAACGTAAAATGAATGCGCTACATGCCTGCAATACGAACAATGGCAAATGGCTCCACTTTCGTGAGAATGGGTGTAAAGCGCAGTTAGACACCCTTGCTAATAATGATTGTCACTCCACTAAACCACTGTATATTTTACGTAAATGGGTTTTAAGATTCCAGTGCGTTATGGGAAAGACATTAATGCAATAGAATATCTGATTATTTTGTTCTCAGCACAGAGATGTTACGGAACCCTGTCATTTCAGAACAAATTCCAAACTTTCTAAAATTGTAAAACGCTTTATGAATGAACATTGTCTGCATTTGAACCTTTCGATTCCCCGAATGAAGATCGTGTTTTGAAACTTTCCACTAAGATTGTAGACGACTCTTAGCCATGATCTCAACTTTACACGAGTTTTATTTAAGTTGTGTCTGGCTAGTTATGATATGCAGTAGTAATGCATGTATCCGTAATGCACATGTTGATCAAAGTGCCATTGATATTAGCAATTCAGTTAAAGCTAGCCTTATTCAAATAGCCCGTGGACAAGAATATTGATTGTCGTTTTATTTAAAATTCTCTCATCTGCCGTATTAATCGATTCAGGCTATATTAATTCCAACATATTTCTATTAACAGTGGACAAAAACCAAGAAGGCCAGAGCGTCTTACACCAGAAAAACTCAGAGAGCTGAAAGATAAAGACCCTCCCACAATCCTCTTAAAGCTAAGCCACACACACAGTGGGCTGCAAGAGCTTCTAAGGCAAGATGACCATTCCGTGGGTACAGTTAAGCTTATACTAGCTGTACTTGGCAACGCCTGTAAATGTGAATCAATGTCAACATCTCTAAATGAGATGCTCATGTTAGTTCACGAAACGCCATTCTTTAAATCAACCCTGGTAACATTCTTCACTCAACTGAACATGAATGTCGGAGGTGATAACGATGTTGTGAACAGTATCTTGCCTCTACTTACTGAGGTATTGAGAAGAATGCCGACGCAGGGATGGCAGCCAGTACAAGTCGTCGCGGTGATGGTACAGAGTCTCTGGAACAAAGGCGGAATGGGTAACGAAGATCTCAACAAGGCCATGCTTGAAATTACAGATCTACTGGTCCAGTCTCAGCCTCCACCTCCGCAGATTATCACACATGATGTACCCCTCCAGAACCAGGACCCTCCAGAAAGCTTCAGAGAACTTCCTATTATTCCACGCAAAGGGGAACTGAATGGAAGTATTGAAGTCTTTGTTCTACCAAACATAATAGAAGGAGGATTCCGGAGTCTTGAGCATTACCTTGACTGCCAGTTCAGGCTATTTCGAGCTGACGTTATCCTACCTTTGAAAGAGAACATTGTACATTTTCAGACAGTCGCTGGAGACAATTCTGTGGGATATAGAGTGTATACTGATGTTCAAATAGTAAGACCGGTATGTACGGACAATGGACTTTGCTACAGACTTGCATTTGATACCAGACCTTTGAAGCGTGTACGTTGGGATTCCACCAGGAGACTCATATTTGGATCACTTGTCTGCTTGTCTTCTGATAACTTTACAGACAGTATGCTATTTGCAACAGTTGACCAGCGAAAGAAAGACAACTTACAGAATGGTCTGGTTGATGTACAGTTCTTGGCTGACAACGAAACTATAGCTAGTGTTTCGCGTGATACAAGATTCTCAATGGTTGAATCATCAGCTTACTTTGAATCGTACAAACACATCCTCAAAGGCATGCAGGAACTAAACGAGAGGAATTTTCCATTCCAACGATATATTGTTGAGTGTGAAACTGACGTAAAGGAACCGCTCTATCTGAGGCGGCAGACTGATATAACCTATGATCTGAGACCACTTCTGGATGACGACTACAAAATATCAGACGATCAAGAAGGCGCCGGTCAACACTTTCCAGATGGATCCAACATTGCGAACGGAGTGAACATTCAAGATATAACTACCTGGCCTATTCCTGATTTGCTTAACCTGGATCCGTCTCAACACGAAGCTCTCAGAAATGCTCTTACAAGGGAATTCACTTTGATCCAAGGCCCGCCTGGTACGGGTAAGACATATGTCGGTATCAAAATCCTCAAAGCTCTACTCTGTAATTCCAGGATATGGTTGCAGGATCAAGAAAAGCTCCCAATTGTCGTAGTCTGTTACACGAATCATGCTCTGGACCAGTTTCTCCAAGGCATCCTGTCTTTCTTCACAGGAAAACTAATTCGTGTGGGCTCAAGAAGCAAGAGTGATGAACTACAAGAACATTCACTGATGAATGCACGACGGAGGGCGAGGGAGGCGAGGGCCATACCTACTGTTATTCATTCTCAAAAAGTTGCCACACGGAGGGAAATAGAGTTGGTAAAAGTTGATATACACACAGTTGCAGCTAAGCTAGAGATAGCCGAGAGAGAGATTGCTCATGAATGCATCCTAAAGCATTTCATGAATGAAGCTGCAGTGAACGGCTTTCCAACAGAATCGGACTTTGATAATCGCACGTGCCATATTAAGAGTTGGCTAGGCGTGCAGAAGAGACTATTCGAGATAGAACAAAGGGGAGAAGTCTATCTCCGGCATAGATTGGAACAATTGGATATTGACGATGAAGAAGAAAAGGAACTAGAACCAGAAGAAACAATTGACTTAGTCGACAACCCTCGAACCCAGAGACAGCTATTGGAGGACATGGTTGACATTGATTGGGATGAACTGTCTGATGTTTTTGATAGAGTTCAAACTCTGGATGAAGATGTTCGGAAAGTAAGACGAGAAGCAATCGGATTTGATGTGACAAACCTGGATAAGAAACAGTCATTTGCAAACAGTCATTTGCTAAAACATATTGAGGCCGAAAAGAGAAGACTGAAGTATTATCTAATCAAGCGTATCCGATCAACTGACAGAATGACAGAAAGAGAATCTTCTCGCATACGCAATATCTGGAGTCTTCCCATTGACGATAGATGGAGATTATATAGGCACTGGATTGATTTGCTCTGCAGGCAGGCAAAAGGAGAAATACGAGACAAGGAAAACGACTACAGTCGTCTAGCAGCAAGGAACAAGGAAATTTGTCTGCAGGAGGACAAGATTATTCTCCAGAATGCCTCAGTCATTGGAATGACAACAACAGCAGCAGCCAGATATCAAAACATACTCAATGAGATTGGACCAAAGATAATTGTGGTAGAAGAAGCTGCAGAGGTTCTTGAAGCCCATGTAATTGGAACTCTAAGCAGACATTGTCAACACCTCATACTCATCGGGGATCACAAACAGCTAAGACCAAACCCAACAGTTCACGAGCTTGCAAAGAAATTCAATCTTGAAGTTTCACTCTTTGAAAGAATGGTGAAAAACGGCCTGCATTACAACACACTTCTTTGGCAACACAGAATGCGTCCAGAAATTGCTGAGGTCATTCGACCAATCTACCCACAGTTGAAAGACCATGATGTAGTAAAGAAATATGGCCATGTGAAAGGCATCAAAAGCGATGTCTTCTTCATTGACCACACCCACCCACACGAACATGACGAAGAAACGAAGAGTTTCTCCAACGAGTATGAGGTTAAGTACTTGGTAGAACTGTGCCGCTATCTGAAGAAACAGGGATACTTGACAAGTCAGATAACCATTCTGACAACCTACTCTGCACAAATGCATCGCTTCAAAGACAGTATGCCCAAGTCTGAATTTGATGGTGTTCGCGTCACGTCTGTTGATAGCTACCAGGGCGAAGAAAATGATTTGGTTCTGCTTTCTCTGGTCAGAAGTGAAGACGAGGGAGCAATTGGCTTCCTAAAAGACGAAAATAGAATATGTGTTGCACTGTCAAGAGCAAAGATGGGATTGTATGTCATTGGTAACTTTAGTCACATCTCAGATCATTCTTCCCTCATGAAGGATATCTGCACTACAGCTGGCCGAAAAGGCATACTGGGATGTCTGATTCTTACTTGTCAACGCCATCCATCTGATGATGAAATCGTGGTCTCAAAACCCGATGACTTCAGGAGATCTCCGGAGGGAGGCTGTACCAAACCATGTGAACATCGCCTGGATTGTGGCCACGTCTGCCCCAGAATGTGCCATGCCAGCCTCAATGGCCACGCAGACGTGGTATGCTCCAAACCATGCAAGAAGAAATGCCACCAATGTCAGAAGTACCACTGTTCTCATCCTTGTTACATGCCCTGTGAGCCATGTCCTGTTCTTGTTGAGAAGAGGATCCCACGATGCGGACACTTTCAAGAAATGTCAGGCGCGGAAGACGAAAGAACATATCAATGTCAAAGAGCTTGCCCAGATACTCTACCTTGTGGACATACATGTTCAGGAAAGTGTGGACAACTCCACCCACCCTGCAAAGAGATGATTGAGGTTGCACATCCATGTGGACACACATCCAATATAGAGTGTTCTCTTCGAGAAATTCTACCTTGCACGGAAGCTTGTGGTGCAGAGCTTGCCTGCGAACATCGATGTAAAGGAACATGCGGAACATGCCACAATGGACGGCTCCATGAACCCTGCCGTGAAAAGTGTAGGAGAATCTTAATCTGTGGACACGAATGTGAGTCATCCTGCGGAAACTGTCCGCCCTGTAGTCGACCATGTGAGAACAGATGCGTCCATAGCAAGTGTGGAAAAAAGTGTGGGCAGCCGTGTGTGTCCTGCACGGAAAGGTGCCAGTGGAAATGCAGGCACGCTGCATGTAACACACCCTGTGGAGATCACTGTGACAAGCAAAGATGCAGCAGCTACTGTAAGAAGGGTCTAGCTTGTGGACACAGCTGCATTGGAGTCTGCGGAGAACCTTGCCCTGATCTCTGCCGTGTTTGCAATAAGGAGGAAGTCACTACAGTCTTTCTGGGAAGAGAGGATGAACCAAACGCTCTCTTCATTCAGCTGGAGGATTGCAAACACATCTTTGAGATGAACGATTTGGATCAGTACATGGATGGACCAAGTGATGAAGGACAGGAGGATGGATCTGCTGACAATGTAGTAAAGATAAAAGTATGTCCGAAATGCAGCACTCCAATCAGAAAGAACCTTCGCTATGGGAACATCGTTAAGCAGGCCCTATCGGACATTGAGAAAGTGAAAGAAAAGGTGAATGGATGTCAAGTGAGAATGCGATCTATCAGTGCCTCTATTAACAAGATGAAAGATCGGATGTCGGATCTTGATAAAGCTGTTGTCCAGGAGTTAATCTTGTCAAGCCCAGTTCCATCTGAAATCATCTTGTCCACTCAGGAAAATCAAGTCCGTATCTTCCAACAACTTCTGGGACTAGAGAGAAGAGTTAGAGAATCTACTGGAAGGATCAGGAATAGAGACAATACAGTGTTTGAACCATTGTCTAGAGATCTGCGGAACTTTAAACAGTGGGCAATGCTACCACGGCCGTGCTTTACGCAACAAGACATTGACGATGCAAGGAGAGAAATGGAACGGTTATCACTTTTGAAGTACCTGGTTGATGCCAATGAATGGATAGACCTAGATAAGACGAATGTTCAACCCAGGATTATGAGAGGCTTGTTAACCATCATTAGAGAAATGGAACGGCCGTTGCTAATGGATGATGCACGACTGAATGAAGCACGAAGGGTGAAAGAAGGGGTGAAGGAGTTTGTTCCAGGTTCAGGCATTGGGGTCACTGACGAGGAGAGGCTGATGATTGTTGAAGCAATCGGCCTAAACAAGGGACACTGGTACAAGTGTAGGAAAGGTAACTAGTTTTCTGAAAATCGTTGAATCGTGTGGCTGTGTTCGCGCGCTCCTGTGTGTGCATGCGTACGTGGTTGATGGTAATCATATATACTTAATAGGAAATGCCTGATGATTAATCGTCATTGTGTGTGTGTGCGTGCGTGCGTGTGTGTGCGTATATATATATATATATGTGTGTGTGTGTGTGTGTGTGTGTGTGTGTGTGGCTGATGGTGATCATATAATACTTAATATGAAACGCCATTGTTCCAAATTCGTATGAAAACATTACCAGATTGCAGCTCTAGTGAAACATATACATGTACGTGCAAATGCATACTCTTTGTGTTTAATTTCAAAGCCTATATATACCCATTGATATGTCTCTAAAGCTCTGTTCACACTGAAACCACTTTCAAATCGAATTCCCAGATTCGAATTCGGGAATTAGATTTGATTCAAACTGATTTGAGAACACACATTCACCCTGTCCCTGAATCCGGTTTGAAACGTTCACTCTCAAACCACTTGACTTTAACCGATGACAAAATCATGTCCATGCTTTCCTGAATGCAGGGTTAGATCTTTAAAACATACTCTCGCCCGAATAATATTTAATTACAAAACATGATATGATATATAGCGTAGAATATGATAGTAGGCCTACTCCGTATTATCGCGGTGGTTATTTAATTGTGAGCTTTTTTATCTTTACCTTGAATGTGTATTGTCAAAACTGTTATTACACTTTGAACAATAAGTAACAGCATGAATAATACGTTTCAGAAATGTGTTAATTTCACTATATTTACGATTATTTTGATCTACTTATATGTAGTTGGGCCATTTATGTGTTCCAACAAGTCTGCGATAGCCTGTACTGGCGATCTTAGCAACAAACATTTACAAAGGGCCATGTGCAATTAGAAGTCAGTAAAGCGTCCGTAAAAGGATATTTGTTAATACCGCGATAATATGGATCCCGCGATTATAGGAAAACTTGATCTGGCCGCCGGGCGAATGGAAACTTCTAACCCTGAGAATGGCAGTGTGAAATGTGAAATACGTGTCGTCTGGTGACAGCTTGAATAGACTACTAGTATCTCAACGAAAACAGTGTTGCATTGTTTTGTAATGACAGACTGAGACAGACAGAGGTTGCGCGAAATCGACGGCACAGAATTGCACGATTAATATACAACTACCGAATATGTCATGCCCATAGCAAGTCAAATTTCTGTTGCGAAGGAAGACTGTGATAAAAAATATTGCTGACACATTAAATCTTACCTACGTAAAATCAAAGTAATAAATGTAAAGTACCTTCAACAATTTCCTAGCGAGCACTTTTTTCCACGAGTAGATGTAGTAGACTGAGTCAAACCGGATTAAAATGTGGATTGAGGAATCTGGTTCGAAAGTGGTTTGAAATGCCTGTAGTGTGAACGGTCAATTCGGATTAAGTCGGTCAAATCAGTTTAAAGCCTCATCAAACCGGTTCGAGGCGTAAGTGTGAACACGGTTTAACATAAATTCATTATTATGCATTACTTTTCAGGACATGTGTATGCCATCGGGGAATGCGGGCGAGCGGCGCAGCAGTCATCCTGCCCCGAGTGTGGAGGAGTTATAGGAGGGGAGTCTCACCGTCTGGAGGATGACAATGCTTGGGCTCCTGAGATGGATGACGCAGAAGAACCTGTATGGTCAGAGGATAGAGATTTCCAGCTTGCGATGCAACTTCAGTTCGGAGGTCACTGAATATAGCCACAGCTTGCTGCCTGGTGTAGACTTTACAGTCTTTACATGTAACCATAAGGGTACGTTTCATACGTGGTATTATCAGATTTTGGTTCGTTCCAAATCCTATGGATACTGATCCCCTTATTACAGGATTTGTTAATAATGTGTCTGACGTGTAGCCTGTCACGTTTTCATTTTGTAAACCAAGTCTTTCGAAGTGTTTTATTTTTATTTTCACATAATTTAAATGTGTGCCAAGACATGTATATTATACCTACTTTTACTATTTACTATTATAGTTAGTATTGTATGCAATAACGTAGTCAAGCATATGCGAATTGTCACCATGCACCTCCAGAAGGTCCTGCTCATAGATATGTGTGTATTGAAGTGTTTATGCATCAGTCTTTAAACACATAGCTGTTTTAAACAAATCGCTTAAAAGTCATACTTGATATATGTATATGTGATATTCGCTGGCCTTCGCTTGTACACATCGTGATATTACTGTACAGTTACCAACCTATATAGTTTTTATAGTTTGTATAATAGTGTATTTACTATTTAATATGAACATTTTAATGTCTACGGATCCGTTGAAAATGTATATAGATAAGACATCATATATATATATTTATCACATAACATAGAGTTTTGGAGTTCAATAAAACCCATGCAATAAATATAAATATTTGCACTAGTGCAATAT
>JAVCKX010127452.1:0-10573 GCA_034780695.1 Lepetodrilus gordensis
CTTTGTATTGACTATACTGGAGCATATGAAACAATTGGACATTTTGACAATCCACACATTTACTAATTGGTAAACACTATCTGATTGAATATAAAGAATGGAAGAGGTGGGCATAGGACAGTGGTGGACCATCACACTTTGGAACCAAAGGGTAGCGAATTTGAACCTGATCACAATCCACAATCCACATCCATCATCCAGCTACATTCCAGAACCATCATTCACAATCTCCATCCACAACCATCATCCAAGCACAATCCACACACAATCTTCCACAATGCATGACAACATCTACACAATCCACAACCATCATCCACAAACAATCCACAACCATATCCACCCATAATTTACCACAGTCCACAACCACATCTACCAATAATTTAACACAATCCACAACCATCATCCACCCACAATCCACAACTATCATCCACCCACAATTCATCCACCATCTTCACCCACAATCCACCCTCAATGTCCACCCACAATCCACCCACAATCTCCACCCACAGTTCAGTGTGTACACTGACACAGCAGAATATACCGTTGTATGACATGACTGTCGTCGGCATTCCTGAAGTGACAGAAGATATGACAGTGTCACACGCCTCTCTCATGTCTTTGTCCCCGACCCTCAATGAGAAGTGGCAAGCAGACTTTGAAGCTTGATAAAACTGTTTTGAGGAGATTGTCGGGCGGGTGTGTGTCTGGCTGACCGCACTAGCGTGAAATCAATGTAATCATATTTCCTCGTGGCCGTTGTCAGACCGTAGCTTATCAGACTTATGAACATTCCTCGTACTTGTTGTTGTGAACACCTAGTTTTGAACCCAAGGTACATGCAATTTTTGTACCTTTAACTCGCTCCATGTTGAAGGCAACCAGAAATGCCATAAAGAGCAGTGTCTTTGCCTAATCCAGCAGGGAGAGTTTATATATATATAACCAATTTGTGAAAAATTAGAAGATTCAGTTAATTTTGTCACGGTTTGGCCGTTATTAGAGGCTGCTGTTGTAGTAGTGTTCTGGAATCTAAACTGTTAAAGGTATATTACTAGTGTTTAGGACACGATGTTCAGAGAGTGTTATTGTAGTGTTGAAGGCTGCTGCTGAGGTTTTGTGCTGGCTATAGCTTATTATTGCAGTAGTTTGTGGTCGTTTTTATGGTTGCTGGAGGAGGTGGCTATTATAGAAGTTTATATTTAATGTACTATAATCATTGCAGGTTTATGGGTTATTATAGTGTTCTGTACTATTGATGGTCTGATATTGCAGTGGTCGTGTCTTGCTTGGCTGTTTTGGTGTTCTGGTTAATTTGGATGTTACTGTAATTAAATGCATGTATATGTTAGCATTGTAAACTAATGTGTTTTTCATGTTTTTCCAGTGTGCCGACATCGTCAAAACGTCGAGAAGAAAAGAGGACTTCCCATGAGCCCCCTTGGCAGCGACCTCCAGAGAAAGTTCAAGGTTACCAGAGCAGACAAGGTCAAGGTCACCCGAGCTCGCCGAACCAGGCAGGTCAACGTCGGTCTGAAGCCGACCCCAGAGATGCCGTGTCTCCTGGTGTCTCACGCAGCCAGCAACTTGTCTCAGCCAAGTCCACGCCGTCCTTGAACCAGAACCAACCCGAGCAGGTTCAGTACCCGACCGGTCAGGTTCCTTCTCCCATATCTCCCGCCAAGTCCAGCCCCAATGTGAATGAGGAGACCGATAGGGATCGGTATTACCATGGCAACCCGACCAGAACCAGTCGGCCTGATGTAAGGGGAGGTAATGCTCAACCGTGTCCATCCAGTGGGTGGAGTCAGTACAATACCAGCAGCCACGGATACCGAAAGCCTCAGTCCAATATGTACACCAATGAGGATGTGTTTTCTGACGGTAAAAAGAGTGATAAATATAGTAGACGTTCTCTACCGCCACATCTAGGTCGGTACCAGGCAGACTATGAGAATATCTCTTCGTTCGCGACCGCACCTCTGCTTAGCGAGAAAATATCTGAAATCGAAGATGACGAAGCAGATTTCGAAGGGCCTCTGGTTCCACCCAGACCCAAGAATGAACTGTTAGAAGGTGCTGCCCATCCCCCTGTGCCACCAGTGCGAGATCCTTCCAGTTTGCAATATGGCCACTACAACCAGGCCCACGAGAAGTACCCGTCCTGGCCGGTGACCAAGGCCAACGATGGCGTAGAAACTGGCCAGCCAATCACTGCGCGGGCTCAGTCATGGACCGACCACACGAACACTAAGAAAGACGTGACTGGCAAGCCGCGGTATCTTCAGCCCAGTCTGCGGCCTGTGTTTGAGAAAAGTCCTCAGACCGAGAAGAAAGGTGAGGACGGGAAGTCGCGGAACCAGAGCGACCCCGGGTTCAAATCGGATCAGTTCGGATATGATAAATACGGTAGGGTTGTGCAAACAAAATACGAAAAGATCCCTAAGAATAATTTCGAGAACTTGATAAACACTAAGCCTGGTTACCCGCCTCCCAAGTTCGATTCCGACGGACATAATTACGGCGATAAGGAGTACAGTGTTCCGTCTCCGCCAGAGCGTGACATGCCCGGAGTCGATCAGGAGACACTGAGTGATAAACTCACGTCGTCGCAATCATCTGTCTCATCACACGTAGCTCCCGTGTTCTCTAGTCAGTTTCAGAAGAAGGATAACATAGACACCAACACAAGCCCAATGCAGAGCCCTGTAGAGGACGTCAAGGCTCCCTTCAAGGCGAGATTGCTCAAAGTCAACAACAGCGCAAAGGAAAAGACTTTAGTCGACTCCAGCACCAGTCCTTTGCAGAGTCCTCAGGAGTCGAAGAACCCGCCGAAGTTTGCTGCTCCTCAGGATCATCCTTCTGCTCAGATTCAGCAGTCCAAGGGTTACATCATCAGGCAGACCCCGTACTACAACACCAGCACCCAGACCGACGGGTCGTCCTACGCGATCAAGACCTCGCTCCGCAGCGCAGAGCCACAGCAGTGTAACGCTGAGGTACAGGTCACTGAGGTAAGAGGTCACGGACCTTCCTCACCAGCAGAGCCTCAGAAACCATCCGACCACCGGAGGTACCCGGATTCCAAATCGACCAAAGAACAAAGTCGAAGTGATAGCACAACGGATACAGGGTACAAGTTCAGTGGTAGCAGTAGTCTCGACAAGCCAAAATTCGAAGGATTCGGCAGCATTCAGGCTAAATACATGGCGGATGACTTCCAGCAAAGTGAAAGTGAAAGTAAGAAGCAGGTGGTGATGCCGCACTACTCTGAGTACGACCCCAGCACTCAGTCCATGCTGCGGAGTCTGGCTAAGGAATACTACGGCGGGAAGATCTCCCACCAGGCGGAGAAGCGGCTGTCGTCAGCATCATCTCAGGACATGAGCCACCTGAGTGGCATGAGAGAGGCGGAGTCTTACAACAGCGTTGTCATACACCCATCGGAACACTCAGGCCCATTTGGGAGAGATGAGTTTGGATCCAAATCCAGTTTGTCGGATTCTCGTGGGGATGTGTCTTTCGTGAGTGAGTCCGTGAGCAGCAGGGGCAGCAGGGGCAGGTACAGTCTAGATCCGTCAATGTTGTCAAACAAGTCCAAGGGACTCCTGCCCAGATACAACTCTTCCTCTTCATCTGTCACACACCAATGCGAGAAGAGCGCATCTTACGGTGACAACATGCCTGGTGCTCAACGAAAGTCTCAAGATTTGCAGTCCTCCGTCCACAAGTCGTATAACAGCTCGGATTCTTCCACGCCTTCCCAGCCAAAGAGTTCCACGGACACTCGGACCTCTGGAAGCACGCAGTATGAGGAGTCGCCGCCTCGGGGAGACCACGACAGGCTGGAGTCGGTGGATTCTGTGTTCACAGTCGACGACAGGTCTCCCTTGCCTCGCGATGACGACAAAAACGAAGTCTTCGACACCAGACCCTCTAGCACTACTGGTGTTGGGAGACATCCTTCCATGAAGAAAGCTTACGGGATTTATGACGAAGGTGAAGGAGATGCACATGCCCGTCAAGGCGAGGCGAAGACCGGATTATTGACCGCAACGGACTACGTCCAGATGAACCGCCCGACAAACCGGGGGTCGAAATCTGACCAGAAGCACTTGGATCAGATCCAGGAAGAAGGGGTGGATAACTCTGCCTCAAGGAACAGGAGGTCCACTGGAGGTCAGGAGGGCGTGTACGATGCGAGGTACCCGAGGTCATCAGACTGGAGGACCACGAGGGACAAGTGGAAGGAGGAGACAAAGAGGTCCAGCCTCAAGAGGGCTTCGTCTGAGCAGATCGCCCAGGTGAAGAACCGGTCTGACAGAGGGTCATCCTTCAGTGAAGGGGAAAAGCTGGTAGATAAAGACAGCGAGAGAAGTTCCGTGAAAGATGGTGATAGAGACACTGACAGGGTCATCTACAGAGGTGATAGGGGTTCACAAAAGGAAAATGACCGTGGTTCGTACAATAACAGTGAGAGGAATTCATACAAAGATAGTGATAGAAACTCTTATAAAGAAAGTGATAGAAACTCTTATAAAGAAAGTGATAGAAGTTCCTTTAAGGAAAGTGATAGAGAACCCTTCAAGAGTGCTGATAAAGGGGTGTACAATGACAGTGAAAGGACATCATATAGAGACGGTGAGAAAGAAACTCGCAAGGAATCTACCAATGAAAGGATACCTTCTTATGGAGATACCGATGGGAATACGTTTGAAAAAACTGAGAGGACGATAGACGAAGGTCAACGGAGTCCACTCGCCAGTGAAAGAGATTCCTCAGCAAGTGAGCGCAGGACTTCATACAAGGAACAGAGTTCCTCCGCGGTTGATGCCGATGTCGTGGAACATCCTCGAGGATCGTCCATCGACGACCAATCTCCAGAACTGTCCCACGCCCACTCTGCCTCGGACGAGCTTTCCGAGAAGGACCTGAAACGTATGCAGCAAGAAGCTGTGCGCAACTTCATGGAGATGAAAACGGGGAAGAAGAACTCTCCCGGGAGCGAGGATGCTGACATGAGCGGCTCCAGCAGCACCTACGAGTACATCTCCGGGACATCGCCGACGCAGCAGTCCATCACGGACCTCATCAACAAGACGTCCGAGAACATCACCGCCTCCAAGGCCCACCGCGCTGACAGTCTCCGACGCTCCGGGTCCTCGGCATCGTCGCGGCACAGCGCGGACTACATGGACATGGCACGGCAGCAGCGGAAGGAAACGGAATGGAGCCGACTGAGGTCACAGGGGTCGTTCAACAGCCCAGAGCTGAATCGGTCCAATCGCAGTTCTCTGTGTTCTGATCATCAGTATGAGGATATAGGTGTGTTCTCGCCGTCGCCACGCAACACGTATCCTGGGAGTATTCGGGAGGATGAGGAGTACCACCCGTGGCAGGTGAGGATCGTTAAAGGACATTTATATTGTCAATTAAATGTTAATATATGTGAAACTATACATTGATACTTAGCTAATCACATAGGAATCTAACATTATGAGTAAATTATTTGTACAGTGTTTATTAACTCGATTAAATGTTAATATATGTCGTCATTTGTAAAACTATATGTTGATATTTAGCAATCCCATAGGAATCTAACATTATGAGTAAAATAATTTTAAAGTAATTTATTATTGTGAAAGTATTGAATATTTTCTCACTCTCGATAGTCTTGAAGCAAAATGCAAGTGTTTTTAATCAATATATTATACATTATCATACATTTCTTTGGCATTCCAGTTGCTACTATTATTAGTTAGTATTATTATTATTACATATATTTGACAAGTTAGACTTGTATGTTTAAAATACTATTTGGTGTTGTTATTGTTCCAAACGATTTATTTTTGTAATGCATTTTCTATATTATTGGCTGCAACAGGAGTTACTCCCCTTCATCTATCACTCTCTAGAACAGACATCAATATAACACTATGTCTGTTTCCAAGTCTCTAAGTAGATTTCTATCATCATTATAAGCGTAATTTAAATACAGCTTCACAATTATTTCATTGATCAGTTTAAGAAGAATAAGAATGGATAAATAAAAATAATATTAAAGATAGTGTAGATAATGTACGACAAACAAATGTTAAAATATTACGCTTATGGTCTGACTGAAAATAGAAATGTTTTTTTTAGGATACACATTTTTGGTAGTGCTTTCCAAACACTGTAAACAAGTCCAATGATACACTTGAATATCAAACCAATGTAACAAGAAAAAGAAATGAACATCCTAAACAAATCTCAATTAGAGGGCAGGGTTAATTACTTAACAAAATATTTACTAATAATTTGCTTGAACAAGGAAAATGATTACAACCTCCTAAGCTTCTCACTGCATGTATACATGGTCTCCCCTTAGGGCAACCCCCCACAATGGAATCCCTCCCTCTGAAGATGGTCTCCCCCAGCCAACTGTTGTGATAAGAAATTGTCTACATGGCCTTTCATTGTCTTCTACTATCCTCCTGTTACGTACTGGCTAATTGTTCTTACATGCCATCATTGACTTGAACATGCACTGACTCCTCAAGCAGAGTTGGGTGGAGCTGCTTATATGTGTCTCACTCCACAGGAGAGTTCGCATCAGTGCACTAAGTTACTGTGTGTATCGTCGCATAAACCTGGTCGGTTCAACAATGTATAGATAGCATCAATTTGAATATCAGTCATTGTAAATGTAAGCATGGTTTGTTCAAGGGATGAAGAGATATCAGTTTGACCAACATGCAATTAAGTGGTATTATATATGCAAATTCTGTTATTAACGGAAATGTCATTGTTATTATAACATTATTTTTTTTCTTTTGTAGAGAAGAGACGGCTCTGGTATTACACAGAGGTGAGTACTTTTGTGTTTCTGTGGATAAATGTAAATATACATCTATGTGATGGTCATCAGTAGTTTTACTAATTTACTACCAAATGATGGTGTCATGGATACTGTTCTCAAAGATGCAACCAGCATTCAACAGAATTCAACTAGTGAATTAAGAATTCAACCAGCAGGTGTCCATTATTCAGGACAACATGACTATCTAGCAATACCAGTATAATATAGTCCTGTTGTTCTTTGTTGAACATCTCATAAGAAGGTTGAAGGGTCTGGATGATGCACTGAAACATAAGACCCTGGACCAGTAACGATTAAACCAAATCTTGCTGAGTGCGAAATTAATCGTATTTTTATTTAAGAAATACACTTCCCCAACACAATGCATCAAAGGTAAACTGTATTTAACATGCTTGCCCTTTTTGAACTAGCAATATAGTTTCAATTTCAAGTAAAAAGCTAAAATGCGTACGAAGGTGTGTTTTCTTCCCAGCAAGTCAGCTAACAAATATTCCCGTCACAGTCAGACATGGTCTGTGCTAGTTTATAGTTTACATGTGAAATATTTTATTTACTGATAATTACAGCCATTCTTTGTATGCCCCAAATATGTGTTTTGCAAACAGAACAATTCTCGATGAATGCAAAAATATAAATTAACTTGGAAACTAATACAGTGTTGCATTGTTTTCACAGGTATTAAATCCCTTGTTTATTGAGTATGTCTGTTTGCATTGGTATATTATTATTCTGCACTGGTTTTTTAATTTTTATTTTATTTCTCTTGATAGAAATTGTTTACATTCGTACTATTTTCATATAATTTTGTACTGGCTACTGTTAAATCTGGCAGCTCCATTGGGTAAGGAAAGTGGTAAAACAAGTTTTATCCAATACGGAATACCTGAAATACCTAACACTGTGTGTAAGTTACTGTCACAACTTACCAGTTTGTCTTTTACCTTTGATCTTAATTAATGAGTCAGGTGATTATCAACCACACAATAGGTATACTTGACATGTATACTTACCTGGGGGCTTGGGCACTAGGTGTAGGTATAGTCTTACCTCATGCTGTGGGCTATTTTTAGACATGACTTCAGGTTTATTTTTGCTTAGTTTACATTTTATTTCCTGTGAAACTTTATTAGGACTTTTTTTTTGTATGTAAGAGTTTCATTTGGTCTAAATCAGTATTTGAATCTAACGTTTTGCAAATGTAAAATAATTTCCCTTGTCTGTCAATAATAAAGATTGCCTATCTATCTATCCAAGTAATTATATGTTCTCCAATGACAAAACTTCTATCTATCTATTATATTAAACTGTATCATCTGACTGTAGAATTTCAGTTTCAGTTCAGAATATATTATTTTAGAAATAATTAAATGTTGATAATTAAAAATAATATTGCTATGAAAACAGTTTCATTTTGGAGGCTTTATCTATAATTTTAGAAGAAAAAAAGTTGTATTTTGTGGACTATCATTGAAGAAAAAAACCAGTTTAGTACTTTAGCTATCATTAACAAAAAAACAGTTATATTTGAGGGGCTTTATCTATCATTTCTCTTCATAATCTGTGCTGTGTTTATATACACAACATTCACCAGTCTTTTTGTCTGCGAGATCTGCACTGGAGTGAGAGAACATACATGTACAGGTTTAACCCCTTTACCCCTAGGCTAGTCCTACAGGAGTTGAATGTAATGACTCCCTGGTACAATAGGGTGTATGTGACTTATGTTTAAGTGACCTAACACATCCATCTATGAGTGTAACACAATGACATACAACAATGTTTACATTCTCCCCATCCCCCTGGTCACACAGCCAAGACCTACATACACATAGTAACACTGTGTACGGCCTCGTAGGCTTTTTGTTAGCCACGCTGCGATTGGCTGCTGACTGAAATACCAGAAATAGTACAGGTAAGGCTGGTGATTTCCTCTGCCGAGAGTTCTTCTGGTTCACTGAACCCTGGGCTAGAACTGCCGTGTGCGTGTGTGAGACAGGGTTGTTACCTGTGGCACTTGTTCTTACATATCTCACCTGGCAAAAAGTGAGATCCTTAAAAAATCTCACCGGGGCCAAATTCAGTGAGATTCTTACAACATCTCACCTGTTGTGTGTGACAGGGTTGTTACTTGTGACCGGAATGGTTACATACATACCTGACCAAAAGTGAGATTATTACATAGTGCCAAAGTGGGATCCTTACAATATCTCACCTGGCAAAAAAACCACGTGAGATCGTCCGCTGTACCTTTGTTTCGATATGTCCTACCATCGAGATTCCTCTAGGATGTATTATATACGTGACCAGGGAACTATGACTTATAATGGACTTTATAACCCTTGGAGGTAGGTAGCTACATCCTATGTATACATACATTAGACATACCATTGAATATATGTCATACCGTTTATCAACTAGTGGATATATCACATATTCATGCCATTTCCTAAATACCTGTATAGTCCATAATGTTCATATGTATCCTGTTTCATCAGTATTTACACTTTGGTGAACAGATCTAGTTTTAACTGATTAAAATCAGTAGCTAGTGGGTGACTTTGCATGTATTAGTTAGCAATGGTTGGAAGTTGTAAATGGTTGGCATTAGTTAGCAATGGTATGCTGTTAGCAATGGTTGGAAGTTGTAAATGGTTGGCATTAGTTAGCAATAGTCTGCTGTTAGCAATGGTTGGAAGTTGTAAATGGTTGGCATTAGTTAGCAATGGTATGCTGTTAGCAATGGTTGGAAGTTGTAAATGGTTGGCATTAGTTAGCAATGGTCTGCTGTTAGCAATGGTTGGAAGTTGTAAATGGTTGGCATTATTTAGCAATGGTCTGCTGTTAGCAATGGTTGGAAGTTGTAAATGGTTGGCATTAGTTAGCAATGGTCTGCTGTTAGCAATGGTTGGCAGTTATAAGTTGTAGTTGGAAATGGTTGGTGGCTAGAAATAGACCCATCTATCGCCCATTAAAGTGCTCTATTGTTTGATGTTAATGCTGTGTATATTATCGCAGAGCCATAATGTCAACAGCTGCTTGGACAGAATTGGAAATTTGAATAATATTCATACTCCTTGCCAACAGAAATATAGTCAATATATTCATGCTTACCTTGTCGTAAACAAACATTTGGCCTTAAGGTGGAAAGTGATGGTATTTTGAGCATTCCAACAAAACTATATTCTATGAAAGTATATTTTATGTTCATATTTAGCTCTAGACTCATGTAAGCAAATATTTGGCCTGAAGTTATACTATTCTGATAATAATGTATCTATTTTCAAATTCATCCGTCAATTCGTGATAAGAAATTTGTGATTTAATATTTTGTTTATATTCAGATAAATTTAGTATTACATGTATTAATAAGTAAAGGTGGATTCCAAAATGGTAGTTATATTGACAATAACAATATATATAAATATGTTATGATGTAAATTTATTAATATTTTTTTTCTGGAGAGTACAATACTGGTATCTATAAATAGACACAGATCATTAGCTAAGATGCAAATAAACTGAATCAAAAACACTTATGAAACTACCTAATTCATACACATAGGCTGCATTCTAGTTGATGTTGTTAATGGTGACAATCTGGTAGACATTCTTATGTCATGTTCGTCTCCAGAGTTAATCAGATGTCATGGTCGCCTTTAAACCGGAGATTGAGTGGACAGACTTAAGAGGGGCCCCTCCCCGCCCCCCCCCCCC
>JAVCKX010127474.1:0-10572 GCA_034780695.1 Lepetodrilus gordensis
CTATGTGTATTGGGAGTTGCAGGAACACTGCTGTAAACAGAAAAGATAACTGAGAGCAAAATAATCTTCAAAGAGGCATTCTCTAATCAAACTGCTATTATTATATCACATTTCTTTCAATTTGGTTTTGTCATTAAACTATTTACAGTAGGCAATAGGCCTCATGGTGCACTGTACAACAACCAGTGAACAGCTGATGACCTAGATGCTAACAGGCATGTTGTCCAGCATCCTATGTAAACACGAAGCATTGGGTGTGACCTTGCCGCCCTTTCTCTTACATTTACATCTATACAACAGCAGCACAGACGGTGTCAGTAATCTTCTTGTTATTCATTGATCTTCTTGTTATTCATTGATCTTCTTGTTATTCATATGCCAGGCTATGCATTATTTGCAACCTTTGTTGCTGGATATAGATGACACCACTTTCATGTCGAGCCCCTGCAAGCGATGATAATTATCTTCATGCAACGTTTGTTATGAATGAGCGAGCAAAGGCAGCTCTGCTTCCTGTAGGGACTCTTACGGCCATTAGGAGTGCTTCCTGTTGCCGGCTATTGTTTCTGACCTTCGTATCGGTGCAGTCGCCGACCCAGATGTCCACCAAATGGGTGAAAGATTCCTGCAGCGACGTTAAACTCCATAATAACTCGCTCCACCATCTTCAAGGTTGACTACAAAAAGCCAGGGTATGGATTCTCTAAGCTCTCATATCTACTACGAGACCATAAGCACTCTCATAGCGATCTCTTTTTAAATGGGGATTGTGCACTTATGATAGCACTATGGTCTTATAGTGGATACACAAGCTTCGAGAAAAGATAACCAGGTGTAAGTCGGTGCATAGGCTTGGTTTTGGTACCTACCATCTGTGTCCAGTACTTCCAAGTATATCCTGACTTCCATTTCATAGCAAATGGCTGAAAGATTCCACCAGCAACATTAAACTCCATAATCACTCGCTCACCATCCTTCATTGCAAGTCCGGACAGAAGTCTGCCAATAATTGGTTGTCGTCTTCCAAGCATATATTGAAGTAAACACAACAATTTTTGTAGATATAATCTTTATAATAGGTCAATACAAACAAGATTAAAACAGTGAAATTCACTTGGACAGTTATCTTCTTTCTAATCGTTTTGAGAGTATGGAACCATCACAAGGTATGTAAGGCAACCTACTTTTTAAACTAATTAGCAAGAATTCAAGACAAGGTTAAAGAAACTTGCAAAAATATAGCTGTGAGAGAAACAATATCAAGCAAGAAAGCTAGGTATGGCCTGAAATTAAAATATTTTTCTTTAGATTTCTCTATGATGGGATTGCAAATATTTGCAAGCCATAAGCAATAAGAGGCCAGTTAAGTATGACACCCAAAGACTTTCAATTCACTGTGCACCTATTCAATCATTCTTCATACATATTACAGGTATTCTTCTAGAATATTGCAGTTTAGGTAACATGTCTAATACATGTACAGCGCCCAAGGCAGTAGTGCATCAATGGCGCCCGAGGTGGGCCTAGGCACAATACATATTGAGAGTGATAGCTATCAAGGTAACATCCACAGCTATGGTATACTCTCATCACCTAACCAGTATCGCAGGTACACATACTGTACTGTACAGTGCCACTCTCCTACATAACACCAGGCAATCTTGAGAAATGCTTGCATATTAAATATCTTCTTCGCCTAATTAATGCCCTGTTTGTGAGATTGACCTTTGAACTACACACAGTATTCTACCTGGTGCACTGAAATGTTTTTCAGACTTGTTTTCAAGAGATTATTGACAAATTACACATGATTTCCATTTAGATAACTATGTGATCATTTTATTAATTGTTGAGAATGTTTTCCACATGCTTTATCTAAGCTAGTTTTGGGAAAGTGGGTAGGGGTTTGAAGGGTATTGAGTGCAATGCATGAGACAAGATATCAATGAGGGTGCATATATATCAACCGTGCCTGTGAAATGTCAGGTATAACTAATATGTAAGCAGCAGTCAGTTTTGTTCTATTTGGATCAATTAAAAAACATTTGTATTCCAACATTCGTTTGCACAATAAATATTTGGTTTATTTCTCCTTAAACATTGTAAATATGGATATAATCTTTTGCATAGCTACTCAAGTCGTTTACTGTAAAACAACAAATATGGCCATCGGCACAAACATATTGTTTTTCTCTTTGTCGTGAAGTTTAATTTTAATAAGCTTTAATAAGTGGGTGTAGCTTGTCCAGCTTTGTGGAGAAATGACCTTGAATCAATTTGCAATTTCAGCCAATAACATGTTAGCAAATAACAAGAGAGATAACCTACTTTATATGTAATACGAGTTACCGGTATGTAAGTTAGTGCTTAAGACTAACCATTGGTAATTACATCTTACCAGTTTAGGCTGTATAGTTGTCTAGTGTATTTCGTACACTATATATATTGATTATATTTTATATTGTCTGGTGGCATAGTGCTTTAATTTACGGGATACAGACTTTTTACTATATAATTTGAGCCATTCTCTACAAGATGTAGCATAACACAGATCAGTGAGCAAATGTGGGTTTGGTTAGGGCAACTTTGTGATTTAATATTGGGATATTTATCTATTCCAGCACAGATTGTGATAGTTTTTGCATGAGGATATATATTTCAGAATAATCAGAAACGTACAGTCAAGTGCAGATCTTTGTGAAAAAGAATATTTTGCTACATGACAATGTCATAGGTAAAATTGACATATAGTTGAAAGTGAATTGAAATAATTAGAATAAAACAGACTAGTATCCAATCCATAGTATTGCATATTGAATATTCAACAACTTCAACAACTGAGTATCTGATACCAATGTAGTAGCAATAGCATTACCTGGTTAAGTGAGACATATATATCTATATATATATCTATCTCTCCAATCAGTCGCACATAACACCTCAGACGTTAATCCAAGCATCATCATAGTTTTCTGGATTTGACACAATTCATTTGGAGGAGGGAGTCTTTGTCGTCTATCTCAGCTAAATTTGAATGCTGTTAATATGTCATTCTCACAACACACATTTCCCACAATGCAGCAGCACGTACACACAGGACGTCCTCTCACACTATAGTTTCCGTGTCGGGTTCATTACCCCGATGTATCACAATTGAGACTGGGTCGAGCTCCGCTATGTTCAGAGCCATAATACTTGGAGGCGGAACGTCGTTGATTGCCTGGTCGATTACATCATCAATTACATTGTCAATCACGTCATCATCGAACAACTCTGGAATATGTCCGACCTCGTCGTCTGGCAACTCCAGACTTCCGCGGCTGGAGTTCTCGGAGCTGGACGCCGTGACGTACTCCGAGTCGCTCCCCGACAGTGGCGACAGTCGCAGCACGTCCGCCTCGTGCAGGATGTCCATCTCGAAGATCATGCTCTCGGTGCGCATGCACTCGGTCTCGATGACAGTCTTGCAGTTGTCCAGGTTCATCATCTCCAGGAGCTTGATGACGTGGCGCTGCTTGAGCTTATACTTGTGGTGGAGCCGCACCATCTGCAGTGAGCCGTAGTCGCGGATCTTGAACAGCTGGCTGTTGTACATCTCCCTGATCTGCTCCACCTGGTGGGAGCTGTAGCTTCTCAGCCGGCCCACCTGCGTGGTGTAGTTGTCTCGGATCTTGTCCACCTGCTGGCTGTAGCCCATCTTCACCCTCTTCATCTGCGAGTGGTAGTTGTCGCTCAGCCGGTGGAATTGCATATGGTACTGGTCCCGGATGCGGTTCAGCTGGCTGCAGTAGTTCTCCCGCAGCTTGGCGAACTGTACAGTCTTGTACGTGTCCAGGTTCAGCACCAGGCTGTGGATGGCCTCCCTGCGACGTTTGTTGACCAGGCGTCGCGCCATCGTGCTGATGGCCGAGTATATGATGGTGAGTATGAGGAAACACATGGCCGATCCCAGGCCCACCACGATGCTCATGATCTTCACATCAAATATGATCCTGTAGTCGAACTTCAACCAAACTATGCTGGAAGAGTTATGATATGCATTCATCACGAGGCAGGTGTAGGGTCCATTGTCGCCTCTGAGGACATAGTCGATGTACAGTGACCCGTTCTTCAGCAGGCGGACTCTGTCTCTGAAGCCGAGGAGACCGGCGTGGTAGCTGGAACTGTTGTGCCAAGAGTGAGAGTCGTGGAAAGAGCTGTTCAGAGGTAGGTCCTCTTCGTCCAGGAAGTGGGCTGTGGCCTCCGGGTGAAAGGCATGGTATGTCAGCGTTTGACGTGGCGTGGTCCAGATGAGCACAGAGTGGGGGTCAGGCTCAAAGTCGCACCGGATGACGGCCTGAGAAGCAATCGCCAGGACCACTAAGTCCGTCGTATTCACTGTTCCTACTTCCCCGCACATGGAAGTCAGGTGAGATGCTCCATCAAGTGACACCGAGTTTTGAGAATCGGTTGAAAGACACCGTAAGTCCCCACCAAACACAGGGGACTTGTTCGTCACCTTCTCGGCCAACCAAGCTAGGTTACAGCTGCACATGAACTTATTTTCTTGCAGGCGTACCGTCTGGAGTTTGAGATTGTTGTGGAATGTTATCTGGGATAGAGCGGACAGATTGTCGTGGCTGAGGTCGAGAGAAGTAAGCAGTGGTAGGTAGTCCAGCAGATGCGGATGAACAAAGCTTAATCCGGGATTGTGACTGAGGTCCAACTGCTGCAGAGATGGAAGACCATGGAAAGCATTGAAGGCGACTTTGGTCAATGAAGGCATCCTGTTCAGTGTCAGCTTCTCCAGCTTGTCCAGTCCAGAAAACAGTGGAATGCTTATGTTGCTGAGCTTGTTCTCTTCCAGGTGTAGAACCTGCAGCTGTGAGCTGTTGCCCATGAAGTCAGCAGCCATGGTCTGGATGTTGTTGCCTGTCAGTGAAAGACTTGTAAGTTTGGGCATCCCGAAGAAGGTCCTTGCATCGATGGTGGTCATGGAGTTGTAGCTCAGGTCCAGATGTATCAGGCCGACCAGAGAGGCGAACGCCCCAGCTTCTATGTAGAATATTGAGTTGCGTTGAAGGTGAAGCTGCTTTAGAGATGTAAGGCCATCGAAAGTAAACGATTCGAGTTCTGTCAAAGCATTGTCACTGAAATCTAGCACTTCTAATTGCCCAAGGAACAGGAAAGTTCCGTTTTTGACATAACTGATTCTGTTGTGGTTGAAGTACAACCTTTGCACATTTTTCAACCCAAAGAAAACATCATCGTCCAAATTTGTCAAATTATTCCCAGACAAGTTTAATTCTTCAACTGAAGCGAGATCTTCGAATATTTGGGGGTCAATGAAGGAGAAAGCATTCTGACTGAGATCCAGAACTTGTAGGTTGTAGAGGTCATCGAAGACGCTGGAGGTGAAGGTCGTCAGCGAGTTGAAGCTGAGGTCCAGGTACTGGAGGTGCACCAGAGAATGGAGGTCAAATCCCAGGACCGTGATCTGGTTCCCGCTAAGGTCCAAACGCTGCACGTCCCCAGGAACACCTTTTGGCACCGCAGTGAGGTTCCCACGGGCACATGTGACAGCGGTGATGTTGGCAACTTCGGTGGCGTTCTGGCACATGCAGCGTCGCGGGCAGGACACGGCCAACTGGGCGGTCCACACCAGGCAGAAGGAAAGCACGACTCCGCATGACGGCCATGCTCCCCTCTTCCCCATTCCTGGCCAAGGTCAAGGTCACAACCTCCTCACATCACAGGCAGCATCGCTGGTCCTCGGGGCTGAAAGTAAAAGAGACGACTTTAGTCAATAGTCACCGAAAGTGCGTTTCATGTTTTCACATGCCTGTCTCCAGTGGCTAACCAACCAGAATATTTCGTTACTAATAACGGCAATTGTGACAACAAAAACAACAATATTTCATATCATTATCACCACAACCATAATAACCAGAAGATGATAATGTTGTTATTGTCTGGCATGGTCATTACCGTGGGTGACAAACGACTAAACTAACTGTCAGCTCCAGAGTCAATGAGTGAAGCAGATGTTTGGCTGGAGACACCCACTTACTAATTGGCAGCTATTGATTTCCGACTTCATCTATTAACTAGTCTGAAGAATTGTTACCAGATTGAGTTTACCCTCCCTTGTGTGGGCATTGTCAGGTGATCAGCTCTCAATTTTCTCTGCTCGGAGTACCGTGACTCATCACTTACTCAGCCAAATTTACAACAACTATTTTTTTCTTAAATCTGAAACATTTTCACCCAGTGTTAATTTACTAAGGAATGCCAGTTTTTCATCAATCCAATTTTGTTTCCTAATAAAATGGCAGTGATTGCCAATCTTTTCCACCAACATTTTTTTTTGCATTCATGTCTTGCCCACCGTTCTGTAAAAAAATGTTGATTATGGGTGAAAGATTCCCGCTGTGATGTAAAACAATAACTCGCTCACTCACTCTCTGTTTACACTGAAGGAAGTCATAGGCGCTGCAAGTGGAGCGAATTCTATTTATAGACATACCCAGTTTACTGATTTTGGTGATAAGCTGATTTTGGTGATAAGCGTGTAGGTGAAATGTGCATGATTGTTGTCTTGTTTATGTACCTTACGTTGTCTCACAATTTATTACCCATGAACCATGCTGAACAACATAATTCATCTCTGAATCAAATAGAAATTTAAGGATACGATCCTTTGTAACGTCGTATTAAGATTTTCTCTGGATTTTTAGTCAATCTAAGGTCTAGACTTCTGTTAGCTTATCACTGGAATTCCTAGTTTTAAATGATATTCTTCTAAATTCTAAAAATAGACATGACGCACTTGCAGCCGCTATTGTCAGGTTCTAATATTTGATGGTTGGCATTATTCACATTGTAGTTTTATGCATACATCAATTAAAACATTTGTCACTGACTATTAATATGTGTACATCCTTGGTTAGAGCCATGTATCTTGGAGGCCTGATATTGAGATGGACACAATAGTTAATAATCTGGGAGTAATTTACCAGAGGCTGCAATATTAACTTACACAGTGGTGGGCTGATTAAAAGTCTGATGGTAATTATAGTGGTTCTTGCTCTAGGCTGGGATCGTATGTCCTCGTGAGTTTACTTGTGACTTGTGACTTGTGACTTGTGACTGTGAGGTAGAGATATCAATAGGCATTGCAGTTAATTGCTACAATTCGATGATGCTTGCTGAAAATTCCTCACACAGCAATAGGCAACAAACCTTTACACAATAAGTCAATTAAGTGTGAAGTAAACCAATATTGTGCTTTTCAAATTTGTAATATAATAGGTAAATTATGATGAACAGAAAAGAGGATTATTATTTTTATTATTGTTGTGGATTTTGTTAGCAATATATATGTAACGGTTATGGTAAATGTCTGTTTAATTAGCCAGAAGTGTTTAGTTGATGTAAGGATAAAGATCTGTAATATGATAAAGGTCACCTAACACTTGTAATGCTATCATCTCTTTATGAAGTTAGGCCTTACTGTTGTTTATGTTACACCAGTCCCAATGCTTGGGCATCTGAATTAATAAGTATGCTGTAAATGTAATAACACAATAACAACAGCTGGGCGATCATGCATTGCCACTGCGATTCATTTTTGTTTCGTATCGGCTAATGTGTGAGGGTCATTAAGCACGTTGATATAGAAGTACATTAATTACTCTTTTCAATGCTGAAAGTCGCCAGAGATTCCGTAACCCTCTCCCTGCTGAAGGTGACTTATCTTGCCCAATCGCATGCAGAAATAGAACACTTTGATTTTATTCAGCAGGGAGAAGGTTAAGCAGTAATGGTGCTTGGTCAAGAAGGCACAGGGTTGATGATGGCAACATCAGATGTGTAAAAATGTTTGAACAAGTATTGAAGTCACATGCGCCTTTCCTATAGAATGGCGTCTTCATATCAACTTTAACCCATTTGTAATGACATTTCTGTAGTTGGTCATGATATAAAATGTAGTTTTACTTCATAGAATGTGTGGTGAAAGTCATGTACTTTTTATCCCCTGGTGTTCACAGGGTGTTGATGCATGGTTAATCTGAGCGTGGGGAAGTTGTAGGTATCGAGTGTTTGAGATGAGCGTAATTATGTCCACTTGATCGCCTCGCGATGTTTGTCTACGAAGAGCGATCTGAGTAGATGGAGAGTTGGCGAGGGGAAGTCGAGTAATTAACCGACGTCCAAATTGTATTGCCCTACCGGTCTGGAGATAGCAATCTTTGGAAATCTGTACGGCAAATAATGGAAATTTAAGATGAAAATCGTGTTTACCGAGACACGCTGAAAGCGTACTGAAAGTTCATGCCTAACACAAAACTCCCATGTTGCGTGCTTCGAGTCGTTCAATTTGAAGATAAATAGTTAGACTTTGTAGTTAAATTTTCCAATATCTTATATTTAATAATGTCAGATTATTCTTGTATTTATTAATGTAAGCATCCTACTACATCTAATCAGTGGATAGCATTAGAGGTAGCTTAGGGATGAAAAGATTAGGATCATTAGCTTGATTAACATCCAAGACTTTCACAAGATGAGATTCTTTATCAGGGATCCAGTGTGCGACTGACATGCAAGATTTGGTGAAGTAGGCAAACAGTTTAGTGAAGAGATTGGTAGAAACATACAGAGGATGCATGGTTGGCCAGAATGGGGCAAGATGATGCAGAGTATGAAACTCAGGGGCATACAGTTGAGAACTATTGGAATTCAATATCATTATAATAACAAAACATAATACTTGATAGATGTTTTATCATCCCAGGTGTTTTGGCACACACACACATACATATGCATGTGCACACACATGCACAACTCAACTCATCTCAACTCATTTGTATGGGGCATTGGGCCAGTATGTTTGTGAGGCACCACTAGTATGTTTGTGGGGCACAAAAGAGCACTAGTATGTTTGTGAAGCACCAGTATGTTTGTGAAGCACCAGTATGTTTGTGAGGCACCAGTATTCATGTTTGTGGAGCACCGTTTGTCTGGAAATATTCATGCCTAATTTATCTTATCCTCAGTGCTGGCTGTGTGTGTGCACAGAGAGTGGGCTGGCAGGAGTCTTTATTACCCCGGAGCAGAGTGGCGGTGTGCACATTTACATGGATTAGATTGTGGAGAAAAAACCTATTTACAACTCTGTAACAACTTTCCCCGACCCTGACGTTAGAGGAGGCCACACTGAGATTAGGGTTAACCTTGTGTTGAACATCTGTACTCATCATTATACTCATTATTGTAGGGACATTGTTATTGTTTGGTGACTTCTGAATTAGGAAAACCGAAATCCATATTTTCAAAAAGAAAATCATATATTTCTTCCTCCTTCTCCTCCTCCTCTCTTTCTCTCCCTCCCCTAACATATACAACCTCAATAGCTCAGATTATGGAGGATATAAATAACTCTATCACATGCACTAATTTGTGTTCCCACAAGAATTTGGTCTAGTTTGGTTCAGATTACACAGTCTACGAACATACGTGTATCTGAAAACAGTGAACAAGTGTTATGCTCACTCATGTAAGTGTAGCAGGACATCTGTTGTCATGCCTTGACCTCAGATGACATGATACAGGGATAATGTGATAACTGACATGATTCCTGCATTGCTATGTCCTTGTATAAAAATTAATTAGCTCAGCTCGCTGACATATCCTGTATCTACTATTATTATACTGGGTAGTCAGTATAGGTGAGCATCGCCAGTGATTATGGTATTGTGATATATTTTAATACGCAATACTATATTGTTATGATGATTATAATAATGTGACTATTTTATTACATCAAATCCATGCTTAAAAAATGTGGATGTAGCACTACATTATTACCACGGTCAATGGATCAGCTTTCATTTTCCTTATAAACTCCCAGATGTATTTACAAGAATAGATTTACTGTCATTTCGCTTCAATTTTGACATACAACAAGTAAAATTCCAGCTTTAATCTTACGACAATGACATCATTATTATCTGATGGAGAGGGCTGGGATTTACCATTGACAACATTTTGTTTCTAGATTCACATATTACCATTGACAATATTGAGAATGAAGCTTCTTCCACAGCTGGTCTGCTTTGTAGCAGATTTCAGACACTGGGGTGACACTTTTTATGACACGTCCTCCAGGTTTGGCAATTTGTCATGCAGAGAACACAGACCTGACTTGACGAAGGCTTTGATATCATTGATTTTGTCGTCCTGGATGTGGAGTGGGAGACATTGTGCACTATAACTGGGATTCTGGTCTCAGAATCTTGCTACATCAACAACGGGAGATCCCTTTGTCCTCACACTTAAGGTTTCCAACCACTAACTGCTCGGACTGACTGATAGTCGTTTAATATCAGATGGAAATATTCCTTTTACGTTAAGTATTCAGCATAATAGTTTTTCAATGAATACAAGTTACAATTGCACTCAGATTATATAAATGTTGATTATAGTCTTATATTGGGATGCAATGCCAGTTTGATATGTTTATTTATCACCCAATACTGTGTTTTCGCAGTAGATATCGCTTTCAAATAGCAAGCGATATCTACAGCAGTA
>JAVCKX010127485.1:0-10568 GCA_034780695.1 Lepetodrilus gordensis
CTGCCACAATGGTGTACAGTAACTCTAGGGCAGCATTAACTTCAAACTGTAGGAATGGTGTAGCCTATGGCTAAGGCTGGTCCTCAGATTAACACAGAGTCCAGGAGAGCCCTAGTTAATTGTCAGGTATTATTATTCCTTATCGCAGGGCTCAATATTTAGTGACTAATTTGGGAGCTATGGCGACCTAATTTTGCATTTTGGCTACCAATATTTCACTTATTTTAAGTGTTTCTAGCTATGCAGGAGCCAAATGGCTCCTTGGAAAAAATTGTAACTTTGAGGTCTATTATTGTGGTTTACTTTAATTGGGTCGGCGTCCATCCCAGAGAACCATTCCTCGGCAGAGAGTGCGGGCGCATCAGAGGCAGTGTCTGGGTACAGATCATCCTGGAACAGCTCCGACTGCAACACAAACAACAACAACCGTCAGTCATTATCTATAGAACACATTAGACCTGATTGAGGGTATGCCATGAGATATGATAACTCTGAATGTTGGATTGATTCAGAGTTATCTTCCTTCTTGCTGATAACCATGACTCCCCCCGATCATGGGACATTCCTTTCAACTGTAATAATTGTCTCCCCTCATCGAGTGACGTGGGAAAGGAGATAAATATTGGTTTTCCCACGCCACGAAATGAGAGATACATGCTATTTCACTAGACACATGAAATATCCTATTTATTATATACTTTTATTTCTAATTATCAACAAAACATTGAAAAGAAAACTGTAAATTCTCCCAATCGAACAATGGATACTGACGTCATGAGTTGTCAATATGACGTGTCACAATAGATCATTGAACGTTTTAGAATAAAATGGTAACCCTAACGACGAGCTATCCTTCAAAAGTTTTAACGACAAACACAAACCACCTTGCTAGCGAGAACAGACAACACAAGTAAAGTTATGGTACATTGTGAGATTTGGTTCCCCTGATAAAATGGTGTTATTAGGGAGTACTTCCGACACTGTTCTACAGTGAAAGGAACGCGGACCCATGATTCTGGCAATCTCACCTTCCGTGGCACTGTAAATGGAATCACTTCGCAGAGACCGCCATTGTGAAGTTTGTATATCCTGAAGATAAAGAAATAATTAGTAACAAGGGGCCTGCTCATTTCTAGCTGTAATGTCTGTACTTTCTGCCTGACGCATGCAGTTACTATCGTCGCAAATGGGTGAAAGATTCCTGCAGCGACGTTAAACTCTATATTCACTCACTCACAGTTACTAAGGATCAACACTGCACAGTGTAACTGCGCATGCGTCGGACAGAAAATACAGAAATTACAACTAGAAAGGAGCAAGCCCATGTTCTATGGACTGCCTAAACTAATACATTATCTCTCGAAAAAAAAAAAGGAATGACTTTCTAGTAGTAACGGGAATGTGTTGATAAATGAAACAACTAAAGAATTTCATGAAAAACATATATTAAATAAAATAAGTAGTTTCCTTCAGTTTTGTCGAGCCGATTAGCTAATAGCTTATTAATCATAATAATTACTGTAAATCATGAAATCAATGTGAGCAGAATATTAATGCGAAAAATGCGACCGGTGTATACCAGGATAAAACATGTATAGAGACATGACCGCATTTTATCGTTGCATTTACGTCTAAAATTTAGAGGTCGTATTAAATTAGTGACGCATTAATTTCATGATTTACAGTAGCTATTTGAGTATAAAAAATAAAAATAAAAAAGTATTTGTGACAATTAGTGATATTTTCTTAAAGTTGTGTCGAGTTAATTAAATATTTATTTACCTTGCAATTTCACAATGGTTGACGTTGAGTCCTCGTTTGGGCATGAATCCCACGCCCCTCCCTGCCTCCTTGGACTGGTACGTAGACAGGTAGTGGACATACGGGTCTTCATCTGTGATTTCGAAATACCGAATCTGACTGTCACCCTGAAATGGCAAGAAGGACAAAATGAGTGCCAATGCATTTATCAACATTTAGGAAATTAGCAGAAATACAGTACCTATAAAAGGATAAATCACATTAAGACTGCTCGATTTGTCAGAGAGTGGCTAGTCGCTTTGAAAGATATGCACACGTCACATGATGGCGAGATACTGGTGCAAGTCGGCGAGAAGTTTACAGGGTAGCTTGCAAATACCGCAATCCAGCCGCTGGAAGTACCTTAAACGGGGCAAGCCAAAACTAGCCATTTTCACAAAAGATTATTTTTTTTAAGTTGGTGTTTTAGAATTCGCTTTCTAGATTCTTTCACTAATATAATTACTTGTCAGTTTATGGCAGGAGGAAACCCACAACATCCGTAGCACTGAATGTTGCAGTAAACCTGCGAGCACCGGCTGGTACTGACAAGACCAAGGATGATACCTGTATTGCCACTCTACAGAGTGAATCCTATCAATATCGTGTCAGAAATAGAGATCCCAGTGAGTGAATATGGAGTTTAAACGTTGCTGCGGGAATCTTTCACCCATTTGTGACAATCCTAGTGAAAAGTTCTGCAACACAAACCTTTCCACAGATGTAGACCATACTGACATCTGGGTCGTACAAGGGGAACATCACTCCATTGCTATTGTCCAGTTCCTGCATAACCTTGGGTTCGTTAAGAGACTTCTGTAAAAGTGAAAATAACAATGGCATGAGGGTAGTGGATATTTTGGGAATAGAAATTCACCAATAACCTAATGCAATATATTAATACAGTGTTCCCTCGATATAACAGTCTTTGGGGTAGATGATATGCCCCAGGAAGATTTTATGTTCAGGAATATGAATCAAGTGATATTTCAAGGCAATTCAGTAAGTATTACATTTTTTTAACAAAATCACGGAATAAAAAACTGAAATTAAAAACCAAAAATTGAAAAAATAAAATCGGTTCACAAATACATTCACTGAAAGGACAGAAAGCTATTTGTTACTGCCGTACATTTGGACTTGGAGCCTTTCAGACAAGCATATAGTTAACCTTACTACCAGAGTTTTGGTGAAAGCTTTGATGAAAGCAGGTATTTATGAGATTTTACTGTAACTAACACTAATTCTAGATAACGAGTGAGCTTGTCTGAACTTACCTCGTCCCACAGGGCGTACTGTCTCTCGCTCATCCTGGAGAAGCCGGTCGTCAGCAGTAGACCGTCCTTGAGGTACACCACCTGGGCTGGCTTGGACCCCGCGTGACACTTGCCTTCCTGTGTGCAACACACAAACACAGCAGAGTTAGGGACGGGCGGCAGTGCAGTAGCAAACGTATGAATGAATATTGCAACAGGAATATTTCACGAATATACAAGAGATAAACCAGGCCATAATTTAAAACCAAAGCAAAACAAGCTAAAATAAATATTTGCTGAAAGTTGAAGCTTCCAATTTCTGTAAATTATTATTTTTTTTATTTTTTTTAAATTGGGGATTGCAGTTTGTATCACGACTTGTGAGTTTAGAGCCGGAGAAAACCTGCAACAGCTGTTGAGCTGAATGTTGCACTAAACCTGCGAGCACCAGCTGGTACTGAGAGACCAAGGATGATGTCTGCATTACCACTCTACAAATAGTGAGTGAGTGAATATGGAGATAGCGCATCCTATATCAATATTGTGTCAGAAACTGAACTTTCGTGAACATTGATGCCAGGTCCTTAGGGCGGGATTTAACTCTGGACATTAGTTTCCGAAGCTCAAACGTACTACCACTGCGCTACCAACCTTCAAAGGTTCCCCGCCGGCCCTAGGGTCATAGATGCGTAGCTGTTTGTCCTTGCATGTACAGGCGAACTTGCTCCCGTTGGTGTTGAAGGAGATGCTGAGAGGCACGTCGGAGAGGTCGAACTCATTCAACACCTCCCCAGTCCCCACGTTCCATAGGAAGATCTTGTTGTCAGACCCTTCAACAAATCAATCAACGATAGAAACTAACTTTATAAAACTTACTAGCCTAAATAGTGATACAAATAACAAATGGTATGAATTTCTACTAACCCTTAGGATACCTTTAGTATTGGGAGAAATGGCCTGGGCCACAATTATTTTATTTAAACAAATTGGGTTTTACATTTTATTTATTTTTTAATTGGGGGTTAACGTCTAATTTAGAAATAGTTTTGTTCATGTCAGCTTACGGCAACAGTGAATGCATTATTATTTATATTACAGCACTAATCTTTCAGCCATGTGACAAGCTTTATTTCCAGATGAGGAAAGAGCTAGTTACAAATGGCAGTGTTAGAAATTCAGAAAATAATAAGGGAGTTTTTCTCCATAGGCCCAATGTTAATTGTGGTCAAATCTGTAATTTCCAGGTGGTCAGACACCTTTAACACTGCAGATTTTTAAATGACCTCCCCACTAGGACGCCATTAAATTCAATCACTGAATGTCATAACAAATGTTCTGTGGAATGGTGATATCATAATGGACCCTACCTGCACTAAGGAGCACATTATGAGCAGAGGGGTGCCACTGTATGCACCCAACACGCCTCTGATGTGCTACGAGGTCCACTACGGGTTCTGTCAAGTTTGTCGTGAGGCCTCCATCGGGTATCTGCCAGATTTTGACGGTTGTGTCTTCCGACCCGCTGGCAATGACATCGTCATTGTGTGGACAGAAAGCAATGTCTAGCACCGCCCCCTTGTGTCCAGCCACCGTGGGTGCATCTCTCTCCACCCGACCAACCTACAACATTGAGGTAGATCCGGTCAGTATGTACTTAAGTTAGGATGCTATTAACATGATTAAGAGAGGGGGAAGGAGAGAGAGAGAGAGAGAGAGAGAGAGAGAGAGAGAGAGAGAGAGAGAGAGAGAGAGAGATAAATATAGAAAACAGAGAGATATAGATAGAGAAAAATTGTGATAGAGATTTTTTATCTACCAAAATTCAGATATTTGAAAATCATCAAACTGGTTAAAATTATTCAATATTTATACTATTAAATTAAATACACACGAAAATAATATAACACTGTAGTTGAGTGAGTGAGTGAATATGGAGTTTAACCCTCTCCATGCTGGATGCAACCGGATATGCCCAGAAGAGCAGTGTGTGTGTGCCTAATCCAGCAGGAAGAGGGTTAATGTCGCTGCGGGACACTGTAGTTGAATAAATATATAATTTCTTAAATACTGATCGAGGGCTATTCATTTTTGTTAATGAATTGGGACTTATTTATTAATGTATATCATGATTCATGGATATCCCTGAATGATGCATTAAACACGCAAGCACCAACTGGTACAGAAACTAAGTATGACAATTACATTGCCATGGTACAGACAGTGTATCTATCATGATTGTGTCGGAAAGATAACTTTCGTGAACATTGATTTTAACCCGCAGCATTTACTATTACTAGTATTAGGCTCTGAAGTGCAATTTTGGCTCACTGTTGCGCTACCACCAGCCCCGAAGCCTGGCTATTAATATTAACAGTAGTTAGCCAAGATGGGATGGATAATCGTTGATCAAGGCTGTTAATTTCCCTCAAGTTATATATTTATGCATATAGTTTTCATCGATCGTAGCTTACAGCCTCAGGCAGATAAATGTATAGTCTGTTTCAGATACTGTGAAACTTGGAGTCTTGTTTCAGATACTGTGAAACTTGGGAACTGTACTACTACACACAGCACAAGGGTTTTACATATTGAGATCTATATTGAGAATAGTGATCATGCCTAGGCAGTGGCTATTTACCATGTTTAACTATATATATATATGTAATTTGGTAAGCCTTAGGTATGAAATTGATAATACATAAAATCAATTATGTATGCCGCACAAAAAGAGTCAACGGTATGTGAAACATAAGCAGTGGTTTCAATAGGTGCTTGCAACCGGCAAAATTGTCCATCTATATCGGAGTATTTCCCTAATTTTGCTGTCTACTTTCAATCTTGCTGATATTGGTCTTTTGCCTCTTACTTTTGCTACTCTGCCACCTATTTCCAATTCTACTGAAACCACTGCATAAGATATTTCCATCAGATGCCCGAGGGGGAATATATTGTAAATATCCACATATAGATTTAAATTTGAAACAAACTACATGTATGTTGATTAAAAAATAATAATTATAACATGGTATTTATTTATTGCAAGATATCTTGTATATGCGTTATAACAATATGCATATTATTATTACCCTCTAGTCTAAATAAGTCTATTTCTGACATGTCAATTCTTCAATTCTCTTGTGACATACATTCACGATACACTATTGAGGAAGTGAGCAGGCAGTGTAAGCTGTATTTCAATGTAACACAACCCTAGTCAATCATCACAGTAAACAGGAAGTAATAATTTGATGACTCGACTTAGGTAGCATGTGTAGTACACTAATATCCCGCACTCAATGCCATGACTAAGCCTACATTGCTACAAACCACAATCCATAATTTCAAGGAAGTAGAAACATTTAATAGGAAATTATGAACATAGCATGTATTGTGGATTAGGCATACTGTGACATAGCAGACACATTTATTGTAAAAATAGTATTGATATATAATTTCCATCATGATCATAGATATATTACTGTCCCAAGATAGCATGCACTCTTGAATACCAATTAGCATATTATACCACTTAAATGTTAGAAAATGTGGACACTTTACAGTTATATCTGATAAATCTAAATATATTTAAATTATTTAGAGTGAATTACTGGTGATGCATAATATGTTAGCAAGGCACATTTATTCAACAAAACACAGAGTGATAACATTTACTTCTGTCCAGTAAAATAGTTTCAACAATGCATTATTATAGATTATCAGCAAATGATCTCAATAAGTAGTCAGTGGTAATTGTAGCCTAGATCTGAAGGAGGAAGCGATGATTCACGTACCTTGGTAAGAGGCAATACGAGGAAGGATCCACCCCCTCCAGCCTCAGTGATGACTGCTACGAATTTAGGATTGACAGCACAATATTTTGAGTCCCAAGAACTTTTTGTGATTCGAATGTTATCGTAACACTGGTCTCGTTTATTGGCTTGGCCAAAGACATGGCGAAACTTACTTTTTCGCATATACATCTGGAACAGTAAATCAATAGATTAGAAAATGCTTCTGCTAAGCGGTTGACTCATCAGGAAAATACTGATTGAATCGCACTGAAGTGGATCAAAAGCGACGCCGGTGTTACAACCGGAATAATGGCACGATTACTTGAAAAGTTCAATCTAAACTCATTAAACACCGTATGACAATGCTTCTGCATTGATATTTAAACTTAGTTATGATTAATTTACCTTTAAAATTTACTGTTTTCCAGTCACTTTTTGTTATTCTATCAACAGCAGTGGAAGTCAAAACGCCCTTCGGCTTCCCACGAGGAACAGGAAGGCGCAATTGCGCATGCGCTGATGGTGAAAACACTTCCGGTATCGTAAAATCTCCAAAAATGGGAAAGCTCAGTGTACGCGAGCTGTGAAGAATGTCAATTTCTTGTGTGTATTTTGACGTGTCAACACAATGTATTTGTATAGTGGTTGAATAAACTAGGTGACTCTTATCTATAACAAGTAAAATGTTATCGATTTAAGCAATGTAAAAATGATACTGTATCGATCACGTGCACTGAATCAACGAGGCCGCACCTTACGATGGGCGGCTCTTCATAACAATCAAAGGGAGGCAAATCTTGGCAACGAGTCTCGATCTAGATTATAGATCAATTTTATTTGTCCTACAAATTATACGCTTTTATTGTTTCGGAGACCACACCCGAACTATTACATTTATGTTTTTATTTTATTTAGCCAATTAGTCTAGATCTAGACTATATATATTTGTATTATTTTAGATTTGTATTATAGGCCCTATTATTATTAATATTAATATTATTATTATTATTATTATTATTATTCCACTATATATTGTATATTAGGTAGTACAATATTACTACTATAATTATACTATATACTAGTAGGAGGGCATACTACTATAAATAGCTACTAGGCTACTATGCTAAGACTTTGCCAAAGGCGTTTCGTAGCAATCTTTTCGATTTTTAATGATTTTGACAATTTTTGAATGTCAATATGATTAAAAATAGAAAAAATATTGACACGAAATGGGCTAGCAAAGGAGTAGAGAATGTATACTAATGAGTGCACAGCACACTGACCCATGTATACATACAATAGACAGCTGATAGATGGACTAGTAGGCATAGTATAGTGTCTCCTACTTTAGAGCATGCACCATCCTCGAAACACATTCGGATGGTAAGTAGGCCTAATTAAACGCGTCACATTCTATTCTTAGACGTATCCGGTTTAACGATTGTGGTGATAACCGTGTCTACAGCTGGCATTGTTACCCGATCTATCAGCGTCATGCTGAACAACAGTCATGATTCATCTGTGAATCAAACAGAAATTTAGCGCACGGTTCTTGTTAACGGCGTATTAAGATTTTCTCTGGGAGTTTTAGTCAACCCGAGGCATATAATAGGCTAGTACTGTTTGCCCATCACCGGTACTCTATGGACATTCCACATTTTATACCTGTTCTACTGAGGCTCCCAATGGCCATTGTTTCGAGGATGGTACGCACCTTGTGTATCACGTGACGTCTGCAGTGCATTGAACAAGCTGGGCCGCCAATTTACCCTTCGAATTTGATCACGTTTCAAAGTGTTACTATAAAAGTATAGAGAGTTGCAATATGCAGACATTTAAATTAATTGTAACGTCAGTAGCCTATTGTTTGTTATTAATATACAGACCTATTAATATAGATATACTGCTTTGGTTGTATGCGCGTCTGTTAAACTCTGCAGCTCAGGTTAGTATTTTAACATAAAAGAATAGAACTGTATGTAATGTATGAGTATATCGTAGAGGATCTTACCTCTTAGTGTAGTAGGTGGTCATAACTCTACAAATGTAATCATCATACCCGTGGTCTGCGAGTAACAGCCGGTGCTCGCAGGTTTACTGTCACATTCAACGCTATGAATGTTGCGGGGTTTCTCCTAGCTGTCATTCGTGAAAGGGGCTCAAAACTACAATTTAAAAATAAAACAAAACAAACAAACACACACGAAAACGCAATCTGTTATGCGATTAACGCCGATTACCTTTCATTTAGTGTACTGTTGGTAATAATTATGTTTATGTAGCCTATATTTTTTTCTTTGAATTCTTTATTAGTTAGTTGGACGTCATCATATGTATATTGCCGTGCACGAGTCGTGGTTTTCCCTGTGGTATTGGACTTTAATCTGACGGCGATCTATTTATATAATGGTATGTCAAGTTCACTGGTAATGTTCTACTGTATACCCAGTACGTGTTGTTGTGAATACGACACTAAATACTGTGTAGTGGGCCTACATACTCCATGGTTGATACAGTTCCGCGTATGTAATAGTAGGCTACATGCTTGCACACATGCAATGCTACAGCATAACCATATATAGTCACCTAACCTGCGTTTCACTAAAGGGGTGTACATTTACGCTTGACGTAGGCAACTCTGCGCTTTACGTCCAGCGTAAATATACATGTACATGCACTTCGCGAAACGCAGGCCTGGGATTGGAAGTCCAACTTCTGTTGTAATATAACTTGGTTACAGCCAGGCGAGTAGCATCCTCGAAACACAGGCTATTATGACTACACAGTGACATGACCTCCGTCAAATACCATTTGAACTATGACGGAGGTTATGCGTATAGTCAAAGCCTAATATTAGCCTAGGGTTCGAGGATGGGCGAGTAGGAGACGCATCCACATATCAATTTCCTAGCTCATTAAAAAAAAAAACGAAATATAAACATAGTGCAGTTACAGTACTGGCGAATCCATGCGACTGACAGGCAGAAGTGACAGCTGATTACGACATATTTCAACTCGCAAGTACGTCAATAAATGTGATGTAAATTAAAATTGTCTTTTGCAGATCGTGGCTCAAGTGAAGATATTTTACTAACGCTTCAAATAATGGGAGTGATTGTATGCAGATGTACTTCAAAACTGTACACTATTACAACTTACCTTCATATACCTAGTATCCACTATTTGTGAAGGCACCTGTGCCATAGACTATCTATAGTATCAGCGGGTGAAAGTAAATAATTTAAATATAAATAATTGATTAGTAATATATAGGTATATGATAGGAGCTACTGATGTATTGTTCTCCAGTAATCTAGACTTGCTTACTCATCTAGGCGTTAAACACCAACATTATTCACTCACTCACTCATCTACAGGTTACGGTGATGCCTATAGATACTATATAGACTATAATGTGAGCATATATTGTGTATGCCATTTTACACTGGACAATATAACGATGCTCAGTTCTAAGTATGGTGTGTTGTGTTAATTTCTTTTGTTCCCCTGCAGGTATATTCGAATGTCTTCTATCAATAATAGCTCTTGAAAGTCAACGTCCCCTTAACAAGTTGATGTTATTTATGCATGTGTATCTCTTGAAAGTCATGCGTGTGTGTATATATATATATATATATATATATATATGTGTGTGTGTGTGTGTGTGTGTGTGTGTGAGAGAGAGAGAGAGAGAGAGAGAGAGAGAGAGAGAGAGAGAGAG